>JARHVA010003681.1:1572500-1881365 GCA_037957365.1 Torreya grandis | reverse complement strand
TACTTATTTTCTCACTCTCTATACCTACAAATCTAACTCTTGCATTAATTCTTGATTTATTTTCTTGTAAACCTGTCCAGTATTATTTCAACCAATATTATCCTTTCCTTGTTCCAAATGGACCACAACTTAGTTTCATATTTTTATTTAATTCAATAACACACATAAAATCATTCATAATTATTAACTCAACCATCTCAGTCTTTCATCAATAGCAATCATAACATCTTCATACATACTCATGGACTAACATGAATTCAATAGATATAATGTTATTCACAATGAATAATTTTTATTTTAACCTTAAATTTTTTCCTTTTGACTTGTTTAAACCCTTTATCTAAACTATAACCATCTTCAATGCATCAATACAAAATTAAAAAACTAAGCCCTATTATAAACCATTCTTTGTAGCCCTATTTATGGGTCTCTTGGCCTTGTATGTATAGGTATATGTACATATGGAAAAAACAATCATCAATATAGATACCCTTTATTAAATACCTTGTATTTCCACAATTTCCAAACCTAACTCTATCTTTTAGCCACTTTTTAGACCCTCTTGAAGCCACCGTTTACCCCTATTAGGTCTATTAGGGTTCCCTATACAAAAATTATCCAAAATCCATACTTAGATGTATGAAGACATAAATTAAATTTGAAAATATATGTACATACATTTTTATTTATCTTTTCATAAAGTTTCAGCTAAAATGACTTGTGGAAACACTCTATTCAAACAAAACGCTAGATTTAGGGTTATCATGTACCAATCTCAGTGGAGAGCACTCAACTTGATATATCTCCTTCCAAGAAACGTTTCAAAATTTTCCAAAATATTTTTTAAAATCTATCTAGACCCCCTCCACATTCTCCAATAATAATATTTTCATTATCAATTCACTGTTTAAACTTTCCACACCAAATACCCTTGATTGTATCACAAAACCAACTGTATCTAGGTTTGTTCTAGGTTAGGAACCTTATAGCATACTTTTGATCAAATAAAAATATATAATTTTTTTTAATGAATGCCAATATACTCACCCAAATTTTATTTAACCTTTTAAATTCAAATCTTTGGTCTTATCCCTCAAGGATTCATTACATAGTCTGTCTTGACAACATGCCACTACAAGAAACAAGGGTTTCCTTGACATATTTGCCAAACACCATATGAGTTCCACTTTATGATTTGATACATGGATATTATAATCTCATTCATACTTTGATCCACATTTTTAATGTCCAAATACACCTTTTAATGCTTAATTTTTGAACACACAGTCATAAGTAAGGTAATATATCAGAAATAGGGTCTGAGTCTATCACCTTTAAATAGGGTTATCTTTTTCTTATATCTAAAAGTAAGTATACATTATAAAAATATTATTCTTTCCTTAAATCACACTAGGAATCTATTACCAAAATAATTAATTGAATAACAAGACATGATCAAATCAATCAACAATCAATAAGTAATGAAAAACTTCAAGAAGCCCAATAGGGGCCTGTATGACCATTATTGAAAACAGAGGGTTCTTTTCTAACTTTATCTCTTCAATATTTTTTATAATAAACAATCATTATATTCTAATCACATTATAAAAGTTATTAATGACATACATTCATCAATCTCATCCATGCATCTAGTTATAATAGTAAAGACCTTAAAATAGAGGTCTATAATATGTTCATTCCTTTTCAAAATAGGGTTTACACACATTTAAAATAGGGGTAGTCTCCTTCATAACATAACTTCAAAACTACATCCTTCCTCCTTTTATTCTAATGGAAACTTCTTCTATAATCTAAAACTAACTTCTAACTCCTACAAAAGTGCATAACTAAATAATACCTTCTTTTCCCATGTAGAGGTTTGTTGTTTACATAACATTTCTTAGTTTTCACACAATATGGTATGTTTATACCCTAACTATAGAATAATGACCTTTTTATGGACCTTTTATATTTTTTACAACCTTTAGGCCTGCATATACATCTACCACCTTCATACATAGCTGAAAATTCCTTATACAAAGTTTAATCAAAATTCAAATTTTCAAATAGTACTTTTGGAGGGAAAACCTATAAATTGAATTTTATGCATCTTGACTTTCTCTAAACTCCACATATGAAAAACCTAAGACCTCTATCATGTATAAATCACCTAATAGACCAACTAAAAACAAAAATGGTTCATTTTTTGGGTCATCATGGGATGCCCCTACATTAAATAACCTATTCACTAAATCACCTTTTACTCTATCATTTGAGCTAGATAATATAAAAATTGCTTTTTCCTTAGCTCTACCCAAACCACCATTCAAATTTTGAATCATAGTGGTGGGATCCAATCCTTTAACTTCATCACTCTCTGTTTTATTGGTGGTGGGGTTTTCATGCTGATCCTCTTCCTTTTTATTTCTCTATATTTTCTTCTTGGTTTAATAGATAAATTGAAAAACAAATTTTTGTTGAGATGAAATAAAAATTTACCTCTGAGTTTCATGTATGGTGTGAGATGTGAATGAGATAGTAGGAATGAAATACTATAAATAAACATGTAGTATAAAAAAATATAGAAATAAAAAAGCTACATGATAGCCATGTATATTACACTTGTTCATCATCTATTAATCCTCTAAAATCCATTAATTGACATGTATAGATATACATAATTAATATAAACATATAGATTTCTTGATAGTGTAGGTGTCACAACAAGACTAATTAAAAAACATTCATAAAGGTTTAAAAAATAGATTATTATGTGTATTGAAATTCCCATAGAATAAGGCCTCGACAAAGTTAGGGATTTAAAACTTTATGATAAGAAAAAAACAATTAAAATGATGCATCTTTATTAGCCAACACAATATTAAAAATGAAAATAAGCCAAGTGTATAAGTGGTATAGTTATTATATATAATATCATAATATAAATAGTAATATATATATATATATATATATATATATATATATATATATATCCTTAACTTCAAGAAGAAATGGGGACCCAATTTATTTTGTGATTTGACCTTTATTTGTTGATTTGTCCTCTACTTAGCTATGCAAGTTATATCAAAATGCTCCTTAAATCTTTACACTTAGAAATGCAAACAATGTCATTGAACATTATGGACTAACTTACTAATGCCTTTTTGGAGTTTTTATACTATGTAGGTTTTTGGACTTAGTTTTAGTCATAGAAATTATTTGGGACTTGATCTACAAACATTTTTTTGGACATATTGCATGGGCCTTCTTTATGAGAACTTAGTTTTTTTGGAATTTATGTTCATAATTTATTTATCGATGATTTTTTTCAAGCTTTTTATTTGGTGATTTTGTTTGGAAGATTTGTTTGGCATTTGTTTATTAGGGTTTTTGTCTTAGAATTTTTGTTTGGAGTTTATACATTAGAGATATTGTTTGAACAATGTTCCAAAGGACATAGTTTTTTAGGACTCCTTATTCAAACATTTCATATCGATATTTTTTTTAACATTTTCATCATAACTTTTGTTTCAAACTTTTCATCAAATAGTTTTTCTAAAACAGTCATCATCAACTTTATGCAATTCAAATTTTTTTACTAAGAAATTTTATTTAGACTTTTAATTCTAACATTTATTCCAAGGGATTTGGTCTTTGAGCTTTTTATTCTTCCTTTGTGTTCAAAATACTTGTTCAAATTTTTTTTTGGCTCGATCTCAACATAAACCCTGACTCTTGATTCCCAACTACTGAAAGCCCACTATACCTAGCCAACAAAGTAAAACTACTTCTTGACACTTGCTAAGGATACCCACCAACCAAACTAACAAGATTTGAACTATATAGGTAAAATAAACATATGAACATTTAACATTAATAATTCATGAACTAAAAATTGAATTCTAAGGCTATATAAATGATGTTTAGCTATTAACATATTCATTACTCATAAAATGAATTCAAACTCAATTGTTATTATTTGAATTAAATCCCTAGCTACTTACAAATCCACTTCCTCAATCCAGTATAAATGAGTTTTATCATTATACACTAAACAAAATTTGAGCACTTCACATAATTTTAATTATGTCATCATCTAAGAGATTTAGAAGATCACTTCTACCATCCTCATTCTCTTTTAAAGATTAAATATAATTCATAGACACCATGTATGATACAATAATTTTTTATAGTAGTTATGCCAATTACTCAGAATTGTGGGACATTGTTGAAGCTATGGATGCATTTTCACATGAAGGAAATATATCACCTATGCAATGACAAATGTTTACAGACTTACTAGTTCTTAAGAGACAAATACTATACTATACAATGGCCAATCCTGAACTTATGCCTTGCATAGACCTTCTACAAGATTTATTTTTTGCTGAGAAGATCACACAGGATGCCTTCTTACACCATATGGATCACCAGATAATCATGGCCTACATCATTGGAGATGACTTTAAAAATTACCTATCTCTACCAATTTTGGATGTAATTTTTGATAAACATAGGATAGTTTCATGAAATAAACAAAATTCAATTGACAAAGTGTTAAACTCATGAATTCTCCCTAAATAAATAATGGTCCTAAAAGGAAAGTCTCTCACCCCCATTAACAAATTCCGGGTATGTATTGGGATGGCCTTACTAAATGTAATGTATGGTATGCTAAGTATTCTTTTTCTCAACCTAGATTGGGTGCCATTACTGTATATTATAATGACTAGTGACATAAATTTTTCCCTATGAGTGATCATCATCTTCTAGCTAAGAGAATAAGTTTACATAAGAGTAATAGGCCTAATTTAGTGGGCCATTTTTACATGATGTCATACTTATTAGATGTAGTAATGGGTACAATCTATAGAGACCTTGGCGAGCTTTAGAGCTCAACCAAAAATTGTATTAAGAATCACATTTATGATTAATACAAGTTCATGCATATATGCATTTATAAATAACATGGTCTAAATTACCAAATATTTTTATCCTCAAGTATGATAGGCAATTCATGTGACTCCACCACCCAAAATTGGAAAAATCATAGCCAATACACTAGATTCTTGGATTGACTACTGGTTGTATCCAAATTATATGATAGTCATATTTGATGGTCCTAAAGTCCACCATTACACCTCCCCAAGTATGTACCAAAAAAGCTAGTAGAGTAACAAATTACATATCAGCTTTGGTGCAGTGTGGAGGAAGATTTGATAAAACACAAGAAAAACACATTTTATGTATCACACATGATCATTAAAAGAATGTGTTACACATATAAGAATTAGTTTGGGGACTTGACAACAAGAGAAGGCATTATCATTTACCTACCTTAACACACAAGGAATGGGATCCCATCATCATATACAAAAGCATACTCAGGGCTTTGGTATCCCATACCAAATGTCCCCTATGACCATGATTTTATATTTTTGAATGCAAAAGATGATGCCCAAATCTTAAAAAGGACAAAACTTATAGGATTGAAATAGGATCATCAAAGGATAATTCATAAATAGCCATCAATTTTAGTGCAATAAATGTAGACTAGGTTTCCACCTCTTAAAGGATGGACAAATTTAAATTTATAGAATAGCCACCCCAAAATTAAATAGAGGTATAAAGGGATCCTTCCCAAAAACTTATATTTGTATTAAAGGATGTTAAGAAAGACCCTAGGTTGAGAGAGCTTGATCCTATGGGAGCTCTAAGGGATCCAATTGACTTGGATTCTAATGATGTAAAGGACCAAGAGCACCTAGCTACTTTTCTAGTGCAAATGCCTATAGCTACACCATAATTATAGGATCCTATAGTACAAGTATTAACTATAGAGGATTCCACTTCCTAAATATAGCAAGGATTTTCCTCAGGCATAAAGACCACTATTTTATATAAGAAGAAACCAAGGGCTCCACTAATATATAATCCAATGGTGGATCAACCATAGAGTCTGTCTTCAGTTCCTCAATAATAGGTGGAGGAAGAGAAAGAACTAGATGAAGAAGAAGAGCTAGAAAGAGCCAAGGCATTAAGCCTTATAAATGATAATGGGAAAGTACCAATCATAGATGACATAATAGGTAAGAAGGCTTAACCTTCATACCCTACTTCCCTAGTTTCTTCATGTGTTCCTATTTTTGGTTTAGTTCCAATTAGTGATATTTTTAGAACTCCCAAGGTGGAGGATGTCACCTCCACCCCTGATGTTTCATTTTCCTCTTCTTCTATATTACACATACCTTTTCTCACTGCTAAGATAGATGAGGATTCTTCCACCACCATTGTTTCATTCACCCCCACAATGACATCCATGTCTATTTTTCCATTACTATTGACGTTCCCTATGGGACTACCATAGTCTAAACCATAAAGAAAAAAAGGGACACTAAGAAAACATAAATAACCATGTCCATTCCCTAACTCTGTGTTTATTAAAAATAAATCACTTTGCCAATTACATCCACTATTTCATCCCAAGAGACCACTGTCATGACCTTAAGAAAGGGCAAAAGGGGTAAGCAAGTCATTACAGTCCATCCACTTCCTCAATATGGAGATGTATATTGGTTAAAAATCACTTATACCTCCCTTCTTGACATAGTCTTCAAAGGAGATAAAGATAAAAAATAAATAGAAAATATTTAGGTGGAGGTTGTAGCTAAAGATACACAACAAATAGACCCTATATAGCTAGTGATCCCACCATGGGTAATTGATTTTAGAGATAAGGCTTCCCAAATGCCCAATTTCAAAATTATAGATCTCTCATCAATAAAACCCCTATTTGATAAGCCCTCAAGGATCATTCAAAGGGTTAAAAAGAGGATGTTGGAGGATGAATATGGGAGGGAGATCATTTTGGAGGAAAGGCAGGAGGTTTGTGCCTTATCCAAAATATTGAAATAGGTAGTTGGGACAATCACCATAAATAGAATATTTTAAATCCTTGGTAGAATCCCACAAGGATGTTATGGTAGAATTACATGAAGGGGCAAAGATGGAAAATCAAGAGATAGACAAAGAACTATAATAAATCAAGGAACAATAGTAGACCATTCATATTTTAGCAAGAATTGAAGCTGAAGTATAAGAAGCTACATCAAAATGCTATAATGATCTAGAGGCACTAGAAGCAATGAGGGTAGAATTAGCCCCTCATATAGATCAAATACACTAATTGCTTAATTCTTTAAAAGGATATGATAATAAGCTAAAATTACTAATTTTGTATATAACTAATAAGGCATTTATCCATCTAGACTTGATGACACCATTGGAGGCATCTAATGCCCTCAATTTTGTGGTCATTAGAAAATAAAAAGCTAGAGAGTGGGTGATAGTAGCTGGGGCATTGATGCCCAAATACCAAGAATATGAGGAACTCATCTTTCAAGTTTTGTATAATTTGAAATTATCAAAGGAAAATGATGCTATAGGTAAACTATTCAACATAATCAATTTTTACTAAATTGTTCAAAAAGCTTATAAAAAATTTAAGTAGAGTTTACAAGGTCTAGCACTAGAGGATATTAAAGTAGGGATATGTTTTAAGATAAATAGGGTAATTGAAGTTGATATTTTTAAGATCAACTTCCAAAATATAAAGGCATAACATGCAAAAATATTAATCAAAGTTAATAGGGTAAATACACCCTCATTATTAAACTTATATATTATAAGGCAACAACATGATGCAAGTCATAGATATTATCTTGAGTTAGAGTTGAAGAATAAGAAGACTGAAGTTGCTACATCTAGTTTAGTGCCTACATAAATAGTGACCACTCCTACAAAGGTTAATGTATCCATTCAGACATCCACTCAGTCTTAAGGGTTAGTTTTGTGCATGTAAATTCAATATAGCAGCATTTATTGTATACTTTTTATTTTCTTATGATTCAAACTCAATGTAAAATTTTCTTAATTTGTTTTGTAAACATGCACACATTGCATGATATTATAAAGGTTGAATTTAATTCTTGATGAATATAAGTTAACTCTATGTATATATTGCATAACAATTTTGACACTACAATTAGAACTAAATTTCTAAATATGACATGTAACCAAATTTGGCATGTACTTGGAGAATGACATGACATCTCTCCAACTCTATTTAAACATATGTAACCCATACTTGTAAAGGGTCAAAAAAATTAAATACCGAAGTAGAATTAATTTTGATTGTCAGTGAATGTGTTTATGCATTTTCTCTCCAAGCTTTATGTAATTAGGATTAATCTTTTTAGTTGTTTGATTCAATAATTATTAGTGTGAAATAGTTGTGAGGAATTATTTATTGTCATGATTAATATGCTATTTTTATATGTGTAATATCTATTGAATGATTAGAAATTAAACTAATTGTTGGCAAGTAAGTTGATTATTTCATATTTTTGAGTGTGTAGAGGTGATTTCAATGATATAGCTTTTTGTGCATGTGTAATATCTATCTTAGATACCTCCTTGGTCTGAGTCATAATCTCTTGAGTAAGGGTGTGAAAAAACTACTCTAAAATAAGCAACCTTTGACTAAGACCTCTAAGTTTCCTATATAAATTTATCCTAGACTACTTGAACATGTCTACCTATGTGTATGAAACAACTTCTAGAAATAGACATTGGTTTTGAAAGCACTTGTTCACTTAGAAACTAGCGTAAGAGGTGATCTTTGAAGCCATAGAATCCTTCTTTTTTTCCCTACCTTCCACTCATTTTTTGAGTTTATTTATAAGATCTACCCATTTTAGATTAGCAACCATCCATCCACCAACTCCTCTAGATTTTATTTTATTTTAGGAAACATTCATTTATTCATCATCCTCATTAACAACTTGCATGTCATGCCTCCTATTCCATCACCTGGTTATTAAAATTGCATACCTACAACTCATGCCCCAGAGTGGATTTCACCTCCATTGAGATCTTGAAGCATTAGAGGCTACCTCATTATGAATTTGAGTTCATAAAAACTACATCAACACTCTTTCTAGAAATAGAAGGAGGTCCTTGAGGTTATTTAATAAAATAGGTTAGTTTTTACATTGAGTTGCACTATATTCACCCAAGAGAGTGACCAGATCTAGTTCTTAGCTAGTTTTCTCATCTCACCCTTGTCAAATCATAGGAGGCTTAGATTTGTACCAATTACACCTATCTATAATAGATCCATAACACCTTCTCCAATAAGGAACACTCCCCCTATTAATTATCTAATGACTCAACCACATTGGTTACTTGGATCTTGTTTTGCCATCCCTAGGGATATGCATGACCTATCCAAGAATCCTAAAAAGTATCTACCATCCTTCTCTCTTTCAAGAGGAAGAATGTAGAAGAGCACATCAAGTATTTCAAAGTTATGCTAAGATTAATGAATGTTATTAATGAATATGTTACATATAGGCTTTTTTGCTTTTAAAATAATGGATTCTTCTTATGATTGATATCTTAATCTGATAGAGAATTCCATCACTTCTTGTAATGCATGTCAAACTAATTTTCTTACACAATTTAGATAGGTCATTGGCCCCAGTTTAGTAAACCATCACTTTACTAGCTTGAAGAGGGACCCCAATAAACCAATCAATGCCTTTAATGAAAGATTTCAAAAGATGTACACCTAGTTGAGCTTGGCATACAAACCAAATGAAGTATTGGTGTTAGAAATGTATAAGAATGCTTTGGATCTAATTATTGTAGTCTTCTTGTGAATGGATACCACTATAAACACTTTTTGAATTTTCCTATAAAGAGGCCATCAACATTGATAGACAACTCAATCCTTAGGTTCCTAGCACACCTAATATCAAAAATGGTCTCCTACTATTGAATCTAATTCCACATGTGAAGCAGAACATCCCTATATTCAATTAAAATTAGCTATACATGATGCCTCCTCTAACATAGACAATGCATCTAAATTACATTTTCTTAAACAACCATGTATAAGACAATGGCTACCAATAGAATCAACATTTGGCTACATCCTCTATTGTTGTTCTCTGGGGCACTTAATCTACAAAATTAAAGCTAGATGCTATACAAAAAATGGTTCAAAAGTTAAGTAATGACTTCTTTGGCATGCAAAGGAAGATTGTCAACACCAATGTCCCAAGTGGTAATCATAATTTTGGATTATATAGGTATAATAGACCATTTAATAGGACTAAAAATAACATAGATCAACCTAACAAGCCTCCAAAAATCAATATAGTAGAGATAGCTTTGCCCAATTGGTGTAGAATTCATAATACTTCTCAGCATGGTAAAATTGACTATGTTGAATTATATGCAGCATTTGAGATCTTTTAAAGAGAGGTGGTAAGGAAATATCAAATGCACAATCCACTAAAATTCCATCAAGACCCTGGCCCTTCAATCACTACCATGTTTTTTGAGACTCATGAGTTTCCTTTCCCAAGTGAATATGATAATGTACCAGAAGACAACACCAGTGATATTTATGCTTTCTAAAAATTTTATAAAGGTGGTTACAACCTAAGGGATAGGTATCCCTTCATAACTTATATTCCTCTAAATAGCACATCCATTCCACTAAATCCAAAATTTGATAACAATCCACCCCCCCCAAAAGGGAATGATCAGCCTCATAATAAAGAAGAACATAGAAAAGGAAGATACAACATCATTAAGGACATAAATAAAATCAATGTAAACATCATCCTTCATGAATTATCCTAGATCACTAAACAAAAGGAGTTACTATGGAATTTTATCATAGGGAAGGCCCCTATGGAAAAGACAAAATCTCCTACAGAGAAATCAAAGGATTCTAACACCAATGTCATATATAAAAGCAAGCTAGAGGTTATACCTTTTTTGTTGACTATTAGGGAATTTGGTAAGAATATTCATAATTATTAAGTTGATTTTATAATTTTAGCAACTGTGATGCCTACTTATATTTGTCAAAATCTTGGCCTAACTCTAAGCCCATCAAAGATAACAGTCTCACAATTGGATAAAATGGTGGTACTAGTGATTGGAGAATTAACTAATGTATGTATTCAAGTAGTGTGCAAGCCACATGTCCAAATGATTATTGACATCCTTGTAGTATACATACCTAAATGTTATAAACTATTACTAAGTAGGAACTGGTCTAAAAGCCTCAATGGATATCTTTCAATAGATTTCTATAATATTTGGCTACCATGAAGAGGTATCACCAACTAAATCCAAATTGATAGGGAACCAAGGATGAAATATCTTATCATAGATTACAATGTCAAGAATGAAGATGTAAGTTATGAATCCCATAGCCTTGGTATTTATAATTTCACTACATGAAATTAAATACAATATCCAAAATCTGAGGGCCCTAACCAATTATAGACTCTCCACTTTGATGGTACCATATCCAAATAGGGATCAAGCACAAGAATCAAACTAATTGATCCACAAGGGAAGAAGTTTATAGTAGCATATAGGCTATAGTTCCCTTGAACCAATAATAGGGTATAATATGAAGCATTAATTTTGGAATTGCATTTTGCACTCAAAAATTATGTCAAATTGTTATTAGTATTTAAGGATTCAGAGTTGGTAGTCAATCAGGTTAGAAATAAATATTAGTGTAAGTTGTCTTTTCTAAAAAGATATAAACACAAAGCATGGGATTTCATTGAGAGCTTTAAGTCTTTCAACATAGTAGTTGTTCCTAGAGATAAAAATCAAGTTGTATATCCACTAGTTTCTTCTACTACCAATTTAAAGCCTCTCCAAAAATCTAAGGTAAAGATATTCTCCATTTACTTGGTACCTTGTCCTTTTGTTCTTGATAATGTAGTAAATTTCAAAGTCTTTGATGATGACTAGTAGATCATTTGGTTTTTAATAAACTCATGATAATTTGAGTCCCAAATCATTCAAGATAAGGAAGTTAGTCATCTTTTCCAAGAGGAGTCAAATGAGTAAGGTGTCCTCAAACTCAAAGAGAATCATCTCCCAACTAGTTTGATCTCCTTATAAATACCATTTGATATAGATCCTCAAGCTCAACAGCTAAGGCAACCCAAAGTTAACAAGTCTAAATTCATAAGGGATAATTTGGATGATGAGCATAGCCCACTCTATGTCAACATTGGCCTCAATTTTATTCCAAAAGAAAGGTAATGGGTAAAATATTTACTCACCCAATACATATATGTGATTGCATTGATGTATGAGGACTTAAAGTTTTATAACCCAAAACTCATCACCCATACAATCCCATTGAAAATAGAACACAAGTCATTTAGATAGAGATAGAGATAGTGAATCTTATATTAGAACCTCTCATTTAAAGAGAAGTGGAAAATTTGTTATGTGCAAGATTAGTCTTCCCAATTAAGTATTCTACTAGGGTAGCCAATTCGGTCCGAGTTAGAAAGAAGAATAGAGAGATCAAATTATGTATTGATTTCATAAACTTGAATAAATATTATAAGAAGGAAAACTATCCACTACCTTATTTAGATGAGGTTATTTATATAGTTAGTGGCTCTAAAATGATGTCTTTCCTAGATGGTTATTTAGGCTATAACCAGGTGTTGGTTCAATCAATAGCTAGAATGAAGATTGAATTTACCATAAAATGGGGTACCTATGCATATAATAGGATGCATTTTGTCTTAATAAATGTAGGATCTACCTTTCAGTCAATAATGGATCACACATTTAAAGGATTAACAGGTAAATGTATAATCATCGATATGGATGATCTTACTATGTTCTCCAAGAATATGAACAATCATATAGGCTATCCGTAGTCAATCTTCAAAAGATGTAGAAGGTTTGGCATCTCTCTGAACCTAAAGAAGAGAATATTTAGAGTTATTGAGGGAAAGCTCTTGGGACATATAATTACCAAATAAGCAATCATTATCAATCTATATAGAATATAGGGGATTTCAAAGATTAAACCACCAAACAACAAGAAGGAGCTCAAGTCATTCTTTGGGAGGATCAATTTTGTAAGGAAGTTCATCTTAGGATTTGGAAAAATTATGAGACCCTTGAATGAAATTCTCAAAAAAGATGCCAAAATAGAATGTAAATTTGAGGCCCAAAAGTATTTTCAAGACATTAAAGATGATATATCTTAGGACCCAATATTGATTAGTCTAGATTTTACAAAGGATTTATACTTATACTCATTTGCTTTAGAACATAAAAATTTTATTGTCATAATTCAAAATAAAGATGAAACTGAGCATCCTATTGCATTTATAAGCACAAATTTTAAGGATGTATAACTCAAGTACTCCATGATTGATAAATAGATCTTTACCCTTGTCAAAATAGTGAAGAAATTTTTCTAATACATTTTGAGGAATAAGACAATCACTATTGTGTCTGATCCTACTATCAAGCTTACCTTATCATAAAATGAATTAGGAGAATGTAAAGGTAAATAGATGGAAAATATACATGAGTTAGACATAGAAATTAAGCATACTAATATTGTTCAAATTTAAGGCATTATCCAACTCATGATTAAGCCTGACCTAGTATTATTGTTGAAGAGGTATGTGAAGCCTAGGTATCTAGAGGGGAATAGTATACTAACATAATTTAGTATCTACTTACATGTACTTGTTCCCTAGAACTCAATAAAGAATGAAGAAGAGATTTGAGGCTCAAATTTGTTCACTACATGATCAAGAAAGGAGCTCTCTATAAGAGAAACTATGAAGGCATCTATCTTAGATGTGTATCTATAGAAGAAACTAAATATATTTTGGAGAACCTACACAAAAATATAGGCATTGGTCATCCATTTGGGAAATCCATAGCTCACAATATCCTAAGAATTGGATAGTATTGGCCAATAGCTTTCAAATATGCTCATGATTATTTAAAGACATACCATGAATGCCAAGCTTTAGCAAAAAGAGAAGTACATGCAACAATGCCCTTGAACCCTATTTTTGAAGTAAGGTCATTTTCCTAATGGATTTTAGACTTAATTTTTGTCATTAACCCAAATTTCTTAGTAGTTCATAAGTTTTTACTTACTACCATAGACTACTACACCTGATAGACTGAGGTGGTGGCCACAAGGAGTTCCAGAGCACAAGATGTGATTTGATTCTTAAAGGAACACATCACAACTAGATTTGGCACTCCCATTTATCTATTTTATGATAATATTCTAGAATTCATATTATCTAAATTTATTGAATGGGATCATGACAACCAGATCACTATCAGGTCATCTTCTAACCATTACCTTCAGGAAAATAGATTGGCTAAATCAACAAATAATAACATGATAGATGCAATTAAGAAATCAGTTATGATAAGCCTAGGTACTAGCATAATCTACTAAAATATGCCCTTTTGGTAGATTGAATGAGATATAATTAGACCCTTAAGGCCTCACCCTATCTATTTGTATATATATGAAGGCAAGTATTCCCAATCATGTTTAAATTACCAACTTATCAATTCATATAGGAATACATGAAACCAAATAACAAAGCATAATTTTGACTTCTGGATATAATAGAAATGTAATATTCAAGGATTAAGGCCTTATAGACTTTTAGAAAACACCAAGACATGTCAAGATGTGGTTTGACAAAAGATCAAAAGTCAAAGCATTTATAATTTCCAATCTAGTGCTTATGTGGGATAAAGGCCATGAAAAGAAAGTTCAAAATGACAAATTTTCCCCACTATGGATTGGACAATATCAGATTTTAAAAATCCTAGGCAATAATACATTATATTTAAGGGACCTTCAAGGTAGTGAAATCACATATCCAGTCAATAAATATTTTCTAAAGCATTACTTCATGGCTTTACCATCTGAAGATGCCCCTGATTGAAAAAGAAACATAGTAGAGGTAGGATTAAGTTAGTTTATTTCTTTATAGTTTATTTTACTACTTTATAGTTTAGTTTTAGGATTTATAGTGTACTTTAATTCTTTATAGTTTAGTTTTCCATATTTATAGATTAAATTTCTTCCTTAATTTAGTTTTCTAAATTTCTAGGTTAAGCATTTTTTAATTTCCTATGACAATCTAAATTGTTTTATTCTGACATGACCAAACAAACATCTAACTAGTTGGGACCCTATTTTATGATTGTGTAGAAATAATAAAAAAAAAAAAAAATTAAAATGGATTCATAACTTGGGATCTATTCATAAATTAGGTATACTTTTATGTTTAGAGACTTCAAGATTTAGGTATGTAATCACAATCATTTGGGTTATACCACAATTGAATATTTAGTCTAGTTATGTTAATTTTTTTCTCAAATAATTTATATGAATTTATAATTTTTTTACTCCATTAGACCAATCACACTTTTCATGTTAGTACTTGTTTGGAGGTGATAATCATGGGTGCAAATGTAGTTGGCAGGGACGTTCTGGTAATTATTTATTTTATAACGACACCAAATCATAGGGGTTTTAACTCTCCTATTTTCATTAAAAAATAAAAAATGGAAATAAAATAAGAGAAGAACAAATGAGTTTAAAATATCGATCAATAAATCCCAAAGAAGATCAAAATCTCACATGATAAAATAAGGTCAATGTACCATGCATCATGATCAAAGAAAATGAAGGGAGGGGAGAGAAAGAACCCAAGGTGTCTCTATCCAGGATATGAATGCCTAGATAGTCATAGGGAAATGCCTAAGCTCCCTTGATTTAATAAGATTTAAAATAAACTAGAATGAAACCTATAGTTATTCCAAACCTTTGAAAAGATCTTCATAATAGGGGTTAAATGGACATCACTTTAGCATAGGCAGATCCATGGACGAAAAGGCAAGTATGTTGTGTGGTATAATTGGGAGTCTCTTTCATATCTCCAATTCTAATATTTTTTTGTGTCATAGTTCATTTCTAATTTTAAATTACTAACCAATTTTTTGGATTTTTGAATAATCAAAAGTATTACCCTTATAAGTCACCATTTTTTGTATACAACACTCCCCTTTGCTTTAAGAAGAAATGGGGACCCAATTTTTTTGTGATTTAGCCTTTGTTTTTAGATTTTTCCTTTACTTAGTTGTGCAAGTTATATCAAAATTATCCTTAAATATTTACACTTGGAAATACAAATAATGGCATTAAACATTTTAGACTAACATATTATTGCCTTTTGGGATTTTTTATACTACACAGGTTTTGGGACTTAGTTTTATTCAAAAAAATTATTCAGGACTTAGTTTGTGAGAATTTTATTTAGAAATGTTGTTTGGGCATTCTTTATTATAACTTAGTTTTTTTATAATTTATGTTTAGAATTTATTCATCAGTGATTTTGTTCAGTCTTTTTATTCGATGATTTTGTTTAGAAGATTTATTCAACATTTATTTGTCAAGGTTTTTGTATCATACTTTTCATTCAGAGTTTTCATGTCAGACATTTTTTTCAAAAAATGTGTATGAAATAAAAAATGCATCATGTCTATAAATTAATCCTGACTCAGAGAATATAGATCATGATTGGGAATATATTTGTTAAGTGGGAGCATGACAAATATGGGAATCTACTAAACCTAATTAGGGGATCACTTGTCATAATACACCATGATAGGAAGTTTTCCAAAGCCTAAAGTCTAACACAATAATTTAACAACCCTAAGGTAGTCCTAGGTTTAATGTTCACCCTATTTTAATAACAAGAAAGTAAATCTATTCTAGTGCACACCAAAGCTTGTGGCACAACATGAGGGGTTAGTAAAGCAATACAAACATGTATAAGAGAATCTCAATTAAGATAAGTATGATTAATACCCTAATACATATAATATGAATATTAATATTAGTCAATCCAATAATTATGCTACTTTTATCTACTAAAAGAGAGGAGAACAAAGTTAGAATATACTTACCTAAATGTGAACCCATTGAGACTCAATATCTCCCTTGGCAAAAGGGGATTTATAAGAGGTTATTTTGGTTTTTAAGGATCACTAAGAAATGCCAAATCATACAAGACTTATCCACAAGACTATAATCTCCAAGTATAAACCCTGAGCTAAGACTCCTCAAGTAGAATGGTGGAAGAGCATATTGTAAAGAAGCACAAGTGAATAATAAATATTGATTTCATACTGAAATAATGAAAAAATGATATTGTATTTATAGGTGGATCTCACCCTAAATCCTTCTAAAAATGTTAGCTATATAGGGTCGACCTAGTCGACCCTATATGTTTTTTGGAGATAAATCACTAGGTATCAAGTTAGGTCATCCAAAGGAATAACAAAAATATCAAGTAAAAAATATTCCTAAATAGTATAGGGTCAACCTAGTTAACCTTTTATAGTAATTAGATACTAACAACTATATAGGGTTGACCCAATAGACCACTAGTGAAAGGGGATCAAGGTAAGGAAAAAAGAGATGAAAAAAGGAAATGACTGGAGAAGTGTGAAAGGGAGGAGTAATATATTAGGTAATGGTTTAAGATATGGTTATATTGGTAATAATATTGAAATAAGGAATGAAAATCCTATAAATCACAAAAGGTCTACCCACCCCTTTCTCAGTGTACCCCTTAGGGCTTACACTCAGAGAGATTGAGTCTCGATGGGTTCTTGCAAGATGTAAAGCATCAATATTTGATAGAAGTTTGAAAATATTGTGTATACATATGCCCCACTAGAATCTCATCATGTTTCACTAAGGTAAAATATGGGATGGTGCTTTGAGAAATTAAAAAAGGACACATAATGTTGAGGCTAAAAAATGTTGTAGTATTTTAAAGCAAAAATAACTAAAAGTAAATGACTGAAAAGTAAATAACTAAAAATTAAATGTAATGAGTACCTTGACTTAACTTTATCACTAGATGGTTGTCTAATTTTTTGTTATTTTTGATTGTATATTTCATAAAAACTACTTTTGACAAACCTAAGCATATAAAACTAAAGAGCAAAAAAAAACAAATGCAAGAAAAACCAAGATAGATGGTCCTATGAGGATAGGATGTACTTGGTAAATTTGGGAAGCTAGGGTGACAAGTGTTATATTAGACCAAATGACCAAGTCAAACAATAAGACTAAATCAGGTAACCAAAAATCTAAGGCTAAAGACTAAAAAACTCAAACAAGGAATCCTTAAGTAAGAAAGGCAAACTGACCAAGTCAAAGCAAAGATACATGTAAAAAAGGATGGTAATCAAACATCAATGGTAAAAGAAGAAACAAGATGGTAAAACAATATTGATGAGTGATCAGTAACAATCCTTATCTCACTCAACAATGGAAAAAGGGTACAAACTCAAGTGTCCAAAATAGTAAGATAGTAAAATAGATGATAAATGGTAAAATAAAACAAGTCTATGAATGTAAATCATGATAAAAAATAAATAAGTAGTCCATAGTTTCTAAATAAGGATAGATAAAACTGAAACAAAGTAGTGCTATCATGTTTTTAAGAGGTGAAGAAAAAGGAAGTATAGAAGAAGGGGAAATAGATTTGGAATCACAATTTGTCTTTCAAGAGGGGAAATTAAAAGGTTTGAGGGGATAATGAAATAAAAA
The DNA here is from genome assembly GCA_037957365.1 of Torreya grandis. Classification (NCBI taxonomy): domain Eukaryota; kingdom Viridiplantae; phylum Streptophyta; class Pinopsida; order Cupressales; family Taxaceae; genus Torreya; species Torreya grandis. The sequence continues at coordinate 1,862,833 of JARHVA010003681.1, read as the reverse complement.
CCAAGGTAGAGGAGCTCTTTATCAAAGTCAAGACACTCAATTTAGGTTTGTTAAAACAAGAAGACTTTCAACCTTAAGGACTCTGAAGAACTTCTCCTAGCCACACAAATCTTAGGTCAACAAATGAAGTATATATATTGTCCCATGAAGGATATATACATGTAAATTAAAATAAACCTACCTTCTTACAACGTGTTCCCCATTCCTCAGGACCCCATGTAGAGTTGTTTAGTTTATTGTGAAGATTGGGTACTTGTGTGAGAAATTAGGTAGCACCATATATTTTTTTGAATTTCCCTATTCCAATCAACTAGCCTAATGCACCCCAATATAGCTTATCTCTATGTGAGGCCAATTATGGATTTTGAGCTTTGATTTTAGATAGGAGATGTGCTTGTAATCACATCTTTTGGTGTGATGTTGACTTTTGAGATTGGTATGTTACCTATTGGATATAGTTTCCTTTTGATTCAAATGATTTGTCTTTTAACACTCTTGATGGATTTTTATATTCCTCCTCCATATGGATTTGGAAAACCCAACATGAGTGCTAAAATTACTTTCATTTGATTACTTGGGACAAGGTTGCTAAGAGAGAGAACTTCAAAGAGCATGAGGTCTAAGAGTCTCATAAATCTAGGTGAAATAAAAGTGTTAGCTTGAAGTTTACCTTGTTTTATCCAATGTGGAGTGAAAGGAAAGGGTATATCAAGAGGAGTGACACATGGAACAATTTGAGTTACTTTAAATCATAAATTTTTTGACAAAGAGTAGAGTGGGATTCCTTATCATAAGAATGAGTGAAATGGAGGAAAACATGCTAACATAGATTATTGTACAAATTCCATCTAATAAAAGGAGTAAAATCTAAATTTTTAGAAACAAAGATGATATAAAAATATGAAAAAAATGGTAATTTTATGAGGAGGGTCAATTCCTATCCACGGTCTTACACTGCAACTTCATAAAAGAGAAATCTATGAGGGTGCCAATAAGCAAGTGAAAGATAAAGTGAGGTAAGAAAAAAGATGGTAATTTTATGAGGAATTTCAGGTCTTATCCATGGTCTTATAAATCAAATCATAAAATAAAAACCTAAGGGGTGTCAAAAAATAGAAAATATAGGAAGATAAAGAAAACTATGGTACATCAAGAAACCAATAGACTAAAAGGGAGGACTAAAGGTTTGTGAAAAGAAGGAACTTTATATAGATGGAAATACCCATGTAGGTAACCTAAAAAAAAATTTAGATAAATTCAGATAGAAAGCAATGAAAATAAGGAAATATTTAGGAAAAGTGCCTTTTCATAAATTGTGCAATGGTAAGCTCTTTGAAAACATGGCCTTGATTAGTTTGAAGTTGATAGGTGCTTAGACCAAGAATATCTTTGAATAAATATGGGCCTCACCATTTTTGGGAATATTTACCTTCTTCATCATGGGTTTAGTTTAATTTAAGGATAATATCAACATTAAATGTGAAGACTTTAACACATTTGTTATGTCATCTATCAATGTGAGCCTTATATTGGTGGTTATGTTGTAAAGTGAAAAGATGATGTTTATAAAGTAGATCAAGGGCATGAAGATGAGATTCACATAATTATTCATTGGGAATAATACCATGAAGAGATATACAAAGAGAGGGAAGCTCAACTTCTAAATGAAGAACTGAATCAAAACCATAGATTAGTGAGAATGGAATTGCCCTAGTGGACATACGTATGCTAGTTCAATAAACCTAAAGTGTAGGTTAAAGATGAATATGCCAATCTATATGGGTTTCACAGATTGTATTTTGGATAATTTTATTGATAACTTTATTAGTGTCCTTAGCTTGGTCATTACATTATAGATGATAAGGCATGGAAAATTTGTGATTTATTTTGAATTTATTGCAAAGTTGTTTAACATGTTTGTTTTTGAAATTACCATCATTGTCTTAAATGATGGTATGTGGAACACCAAGGTAGAAAATTATTTGATTAAGAATAAATTTGGAAATGATAGGACCTATGACATTAATAAGGGGCATGGATTTTACCCACTTGGTAAAATATTTAATAGTGGTGATGATAAAAACATGCCCATCTTGGGAGCAAGGTAGTTTGCCAATGAGATTGAATCTCCATTTATAAAATGGACAAGGAGATTCATTTTTTGAAGTTTTAATGTAGGTGAATGAATTATATCATTGTGAAGCTGACAAGGATTACATTTTTTAGCATATTCAATTGCTTCCTTTTCAAGAGTAGGCCAAAAGTAACCCATATGTAGGCATTTATGGGCTATATCATGTCTACTACAATGGCCACCATAAATTCCCCCATGTTCTTGTTCAAGAAGAGGAGGGACCTCATCTTGTATAACACAATGGAGCAAGGTACCTTTAGCATTATGAAAATAAAGGATGTTGTGTCTAAATACATACTTGGAAGCTTGTTTACAAGTACATGTCTTTTCACAAGAGTCTAATTTTGGAGGATAAGTTTGATTTTCCAAGAATTGAATGATGTCTTGGTACCACGAGATTTGTCAAATGGTAATAGACTTGATATGATAGATAAACAAATTTTATAGTTGAGTAGAAGATGGAGATTTTATTATATTTATAAGAAAAGTAAGATCAGAAAGGACTTTGTGTGGATGAAAGAGAGATGTTGAAGAGGTAAGAGAATAAACAATTGAATTTTTATCTCTAAGAATAGGTTCAATAGTGAAAGAGATGAAATTCTTAGCAAGATTTTTTGAAATTTGATGATATATAATGAGGTTCTCACTATTACATTAATAATCACCACTGGCTTGGTGACAAATAAGCTAAAAATAACCTAAAGCATGAAGGTATTAAATGTCTAAGTCAAGAATAGATCTCATGCCTAAAATGAGAGCTTCATATTCAACCATATTGTTGGTGACATCAAAGGTGAAGAAAAAAGCTAAAGGAATGATATTTCCAAGAGGACTTATGAGAATGCAACCTAACCCAACTTCTTGAAGGCATTTAACACCATAAAATTGAAGGGTCCAAGTATCCTCATGCAATATGACATTAATTTCAAGAATCTCCTTGATAACTACTTTTGGTTTAGTAGTACCAAAGGGAGTAGTGGATTCATCAGGATTATTGGCTTCAAGATCAGTGATAAAGCTATGAAAATAATATTTGAGAGAAATAGATTGATTAAGGCCTTTGATTTAAAGGATATTATCATCTAGAATATTATCTTGAAAAGAAGAAGTGGTTGGTATGAGATTTGTAGCAAGTTGATCATTTATGATTTTCCCTTTGATAGCTTTTGAGTGATGATGTGGAGATCAAATTCCATAAGGAGTACTATCTATTTACCAATTCTATATCTAAGAAGAAATGATTTAGAGAAGAAATGATGAAGGGGGTTATAATGAATAATGACATAAGTAGTTTGGTAAAGCATATAGTGGTGAATATTTTCATCTATTAAATATATGGTGAGGCAATCATGCTCAATTTTGGTATAACATGTTTCATAATCAATGAGGCCATGGATAATGGAGTAGTGAACATACTCTCTTCCCATATCATCTTATTGGGAAAGCTTTGCCCCAATTGAAATAGGTGTGGAAGAAGTATATATAATCAAAGGTTCATCATTATAAGGAGGATGAAGTGTAGGTGGATGAATTAATGCCTTCTTCATATTATCAAAGTATTTTTGACATGGATCCATCCATTATAAAAAAATACCTTTCTTGAGAAGTGAATTGATAGAGTGAATTATATATGCAGTTTTGAGGACAAATTTCTTGATTTCCATAAGTTTGCCTAAATAAGTATGAATGTTGAGAATATAATGAGGAATGGACATGTTGATGATAACATTAATTTTGGTAGGGTCAACATCAATGTTATAGAGAGAGACTAAGAATCTTTAAAAATTTCCAGATGTGACTCCCAAAACACATTTTTAAGGGTTAAGTATAACTTTATATTTAATGAGATGATCAAAGATGATATCAATATTAGAAAGATGATTCTTATGATTTTTGGATTTAGCATTGAGATCATCCAAATAGGTTTCAACAATTTTTTGAATGAGATCATGAAATATGTGAATCATTTCTCATTGGTAAGTGGCTTTGGCAATTTTAAGACTAAAGAGAATTTTGACATAGTAATAGCTTCCCCATTCTATGGTGAAATCAGTCTTACGTTGGTCCTCAGGAGTGATATGAATTTGATTGTATCCTAAGAAACCATCCATAAGAGATAACATTTCTTACCTAGCTATGGAATCCATAATGGCATCTATTAAAGGTAAATGGAAGTTGTCCTTGGGACAAGAAAGATTAAGATTATGTAAATCAATACAAATGTGATGACCATAGTTACCTTCTTATAAATGGGAACAATGTTGGAAACCCATTCAGAATAATCCACTAGTTTGATAAATTTAGCATCAAGTAATTTGATGATTTCCTTATGACATAAAGTGGAAACTTTAAGTGTAAATTTTCTTTGTTTCTGATACACATGCTTGGCATCAGGATAAGTAATGATGTTATGCACCATAATGATAGGTCAATGTCAGGCATGTCCTTGTAGGACCAAGCAAAAGCCTCATGATATTTGCCAAAGAATAAGCTAAAATTATCATGTTTAGTAGGTAAGAGTTCATGAAAGACATTAATTGGTTGAGGATAAGATGGAGTACCTTATTTAATGTGAGTGGTTTCTTCAATAAGAAAGGAATTACCATCTTGAAAGTGGTATGGTGCATTAAGTAATGTATAAATTGGAAAAAAATTAAGGTTAATGTTATCAACGAAGTTGTTGAAGCAAGGCATTTTAGTCTTAAAATTTCTATGTTTATGATACTACCAAGGAAGTTGAGGTTCTCAAGAATAAAGTAACTCAAGGATAGATTTGTCACTAGACAAGGTAGGAAGAGGAGCATAATACTTGACATATATTTAAAGATCTATAATTTTATTAACATGGTGATCATACTCAAAATATATCTAATGAACGTCAGTTGCCTTGGCATCTAGAGTAATTTTAGGAGTAGAATAAGTGGACGGATCAAAAGGGGTTGGAATATCCGTGGGTTTAGTGATGGGAGAAGGATCAGAGGTAATGATTGGATCAATAGATGGTAAAGGAGATGCATATATTTTTGGAGGTTTGGAAGGTATAATTTGCTCTAACACCCAAAGAATATTAATAAGAGGAGAATTAGTAGGAGGCACATGACCCTCAAGGTCTAAGGTATGATCCACAAAAATGGTTTCAGCATCCTGATTAAAAACATGAATTTAGGCTAAGTTTTTTGATAATTCTAGACATCCAAGTCTCTAGACTGGGTTTGGGTCATTATATACTTATCATCTTATGTTAGAGAATTGCACATGCTTGATAATGAGGGGGAGTTTCAGAGGGTGAAATCTTGATATTATTGAATGCACGAGGAGATATGATGAGAGGATATTGAAATAATTTGGCCACTCCAAAATCATTATGAGTGAATGCATCTTTAGTTAAATAAGGATCCTAATTATTTCATGGAGGGGTAAAATCAGTGATCTCATCAATAAGAGGAATAGTATGATCCCTAGGTAATGGAGAAGGAGGAAGCCCTTGTGAAATGTAGGGTGGTTTTTTGGTAGTATTAAAAGTATGAAGTAACTCATTAGGTCCATCATCATTAAAATCTAAAAGATTAACATGTAAATCAAGATTTATGTTGATAAACTTGGGTAAAAGAACACTATTGATCTTAGGAATCGTAGGAATTTGATATTGTGATATAGGATTAGGAAGTTGAATACTCCATGGGTTGGGATTGGATTCATTCTTGTATCATTTTCCATTATGTAAAAATTTAATACATTGGCTACCAGAAGAATCAATGGCCATCATTTAATGTGTCCATGGATGACCAAGGAGTATGTTATAAGATAGGGGTAAGTCAAGGACCATAAGCTTGATTCAAATAGTATTATGTCCAATGGTTAATGGAAGCCAAATGTAACCAAGTGGATTTTGATTTGTCTTATTAAAATCATGACAAGTAATATGGGTTTGCTTGAGATGATCCTTGTTATAACCAAGTTTTTGTATAAGCCATAAATATGTTACATTAATACCAGAACCTTCATCAACTATAACTTTATGGATAAGAGTGGTATTAATGGATACTTTGATAAAAAGTGGTGGATCATCAGCACAAAAAATAATTTCATCATTGATCATGTCCTCTTAAAGGAATTCAATAGAGAGCTTAGAAGGACACATAGTTTCAATGGTATTTATGTTGGTAGGTTGAGATTAAATAGAAGGTGGTTCTTCATCTAAGGGGGATGGATAATCAATTTCTTGGATTTGTTTCATAAGTAACTTACGATGATAAGGTGAAATTCAAACCAAATCCATAAGTGTAATCTTACAAGGCATAGAGTTTATTTCTTCAAGAAAGTTCTAATGAGACTTAGAAGAACCAACATGAGGTTTAGGAGGTAAATTAGTTTTTGGATGAATATTTGTTGTTGAAGGATTGGAAGGAGAATATGATTACTCTTGGGATTCTATAGCAAGATTAGTAGTGGTAGTATCTTTAAGAAGTTGTTCCTCTAAATATGGCTTCTTAGGCTTGGTAATGGAATCTTTGTGAGCTAGTTTATGATGATAATTGACCTTAGCAGTATTGACATATTGAGAATTATTAAAATATTAGTCATAATCAGCATCAATTTCATAAACATCCTTGGTATTTTATTGATTATTTGAAAAATATTTTTGGTTATTTGAGGGAGAAGTTTTGGAAGCTTGTCATTTTTGAAAAGTAACGGTGTATTCTTGATGATGAAGATTGATCATAGCTTCATGATTAAATGAATCACCAAGAATATAGGAGATAAAAAAATTAGTGATCCCTATAAAAGATTCATGAGAATGCCCAATGGCATTATGGACCCAACAAAATAGATTGAGGTCATACCAATTAGGAGGATAATTGGGATAGATGAAAGGTTTTGAAGACAGTAAAAAATGTTTCATGTGCTAAACTAAAAGAGGTGTATGAGAAGGTGAAGGAACATTGGTTTTGGCAACTCCTAGTTTGGTTAATAGAGTATTACTAGTGATAGCTTTATATGTTTGTAGATATCCTTTAATAATTTTATGATTAGGTTTGAATTTTTTCATAATAAATTCTAGATGTTGAGCTTAGTTAAGGGATTCATTAAGTGTTTATGGAGAAAAGGTTTGAACCTTATATTGAAGAGTGGGAGTTAAAGAGATGATAATGTTTTTAGATAAGTTATCATTAGTCATTTTATGGTTGGCTTTATGAGCTAAATATTTCCATATTGTGATAAAGTCATGAGCTAATGCATTGGGATATTGCTTAGCATTGATGAAGTGGCTAAGATAATTTTTGGGAAGATCATTGTGTTGAAACTCTTTAACCAAGGGATTAACCAAATATTCAAATTGACAAATATAATGTTGGGGAATTTGATTATACCATTATAATACATCTCCAGTGAAGGTTTTCACTAAGAGTTTAGTTGTGTAAAATGTATTAGTTTGGATCCAATCTTTGTAAAGGTTACCAAAGGATTTAAGAAATGAGGTAGGGTCTTTAGTCCCATCATACTTGATAGTTGGAGATATATTACCAATATCAATGGATATAATATCAGGGGCCAAAGGCTCATTTTTAATGGTTTAAAGCATATTGTTATTCATTTTGGGTTGAGGAATAACATTACCTAAGGCATCTTGAAGAGGTGGAAGAATGTAATTGGGATTAGTTTGAGGTTGGATAGTTGGATATTGATTAACCACATTAATTAGATGTTATTGAAGCTACATCATTTGGTTGGTATTAGAATTTTGCATATGTTAATTTTTTGGATAACTTGGGCTAAAATTTGAATTGTATCAAGAGGTGGGTTGGTGTTGATAGGAGCACTCCCCAAATTCATGTTAGGGAGAGGATTAATAGAAGAAGGATTATTAGTGGGAATGTTAAGTAAACTTGTATCAATTACTCCCACATTAGTTTGAATATTTTGAAGATGAGAATTGTTTTGGTAAGGAAAGGATTAAATCCATCAACTTTATCTTGAGGTGTTATTTTTACCATATTATAATTCATGGATAAAGGAGGAGAAGAGGTGCCCCAATAATGATGGTTCTCTTGGGAGGAAAAGAGAGGAAGAAATGAACATCCCATATAGTATCTATATGGATTCAAGCTATCCAAGAAGATTCTAATAGGAGACTTCATTATGATTAAAGAGAGATAAATATAATGAAAAGGAGAATAGATAACTAAATTTATAAACAGGGAAGGAATAAAGTAGTACAAGGTCGATTGGGTCGACCAAGTATAGAAAATAGGGTCTAAAAATAGTATAGGGTCAATTGGGTTGATCCAACATAATGAACAAAGGCTAGAAAAAGGTATAGGGTTGATTGGGTCGACCCATTATAGTAGGTAGGGAAAATTAAGAATCTTATAAAATATTATGAATTGAAAAATGATAAATTTTAAAATTAATTTGAAAAGAAATAATGGAAGGGAAACAAATAGTCAATTGGATTAACACTAGCCAATCTAATTGAGGCACATCGTACAAAATCATGCATCAATGCTGACTAATATAAGTTTTTGAAATATAAAATACAATTAAGCAAAGAGAAAGCAATAAATTTTGAAGATAAATAGATAACTAATTGGTCAACCTGAATATTTATTATATTATTAGAATATATTTTTAAATGTGATGGGAAGTTAGCTATAATCAAGGAACTAGAAGGCAATCTAAGGATGGTTTCAAGGAGTTTGGATAGAAATGAATATGTAGTGCTAATCATATTTGATTGGTATTGGTTCCTACCCTCTCACTTCACACACCATAATGATAAGGGTGTCAGGTGCTTAGCTAGAATATACCATCAACCATGTTTTATACTTGACTAGAACATTAAGTCATCTTCCCTCTTGGTGATGAAATCCAAGTAGGTTGGCCTTGGGTAGACAAAAGTTAAAGTGATTGTTTAGATTTTTTTATTTGGTCATGTTTGCATAAAATATAAAAATAGTGAAACTAAATGATTAATTGAAAACCACCTAATTAAACTATGTGATCTATTCTAAGCATGCAAACAACAAAAAAGGAAAGTGTGAACTAATTAATAGCATATAATGTTAATTCCAACTTTGAAACAAGGTAAAATGTTGATATAATCAATAGTTTATGCACAAAATATAGAATAGGGTCGATAGGGTTGATATTATACTACAGAAGCAAGGTCTGAAAATGAACAAGGTCAATAGAGTTGACCTTGTTATCCAAACAACACACAACACACAACTAGGTTGACAAGGTCAATATAGTTGATTATGTAAGGGAAATTTTTAAAGACTATAAATTATAAAAATAAATAATGTAAAGAATGAGATAGAGAGATAAAAAATATCTTTGGTGGATCAGATATGTATAAAATGAAGATTGTTGTTTAAGTACCTTGATATATGCATATAAATTCTGCTAACTAGGTTAACTGAATCGATCAAGATTTGCATAAACCTAATACTAAGTGCCTCAAATGTACAGAGTCAAATGGGTTAACCTATTAGTCTGGACTAGATGTCTAAACATTTAAAAACCTGTATCTAAAAACCTACACATAGAAATTAGAACTAGGTCAACAAATCTAGTATGATGAATATATGATAAAAGTAATGATAAAAAAGAAGGAAAGAAATTAAATAAGATGAAAAAATCCTATAATGGTTAGTTCACATTAGCTTCACAAAAATTTATGCAATTAGAAATGCATCATGTCTATAAATCAATCTTGGATCAAAGAATATAGAGCATACCTATACTTTTAATTAGTAATATTTATGTGACCAATATGGGGATCCACTAGACCTGATTAGGGGATCACTCATCATAATACACAATTATAGGAAGGTTTCCAAAGCCTAAAGTCTAACATAATCAATAAATAACCCTAAGAGAGTCCTAGGTTTAATGTTTACTATATTCTAATAACAAGAAAGTAAATCTAATCTAGTACACACCAAAGCTTGTGGCACAAGATGAGGGGATAGTAAAGAAATTAAAAAATGTATAAGAGAATCTCAATTAATATAAGTATTAGTAAGACCCTAATATATGGAATATGAAGAGTAATATTATTTGAGCCAATACTTATGCTACTTCTACATACTAAAAGAGAGGAGAATAAACTTAGAATATACTTACCTGAATGTGAACCCATTGAGACTCAATCTCTCCCTTGGACAAAAAAGCTTTGTAATAGGTTATTTTGGTTTATAAGGATCACTAATAAAGGCCAAATAATCCAAGACTTATCCACAATACTAGATTATCCAAGTAAAAACCCTAAGCTAAGACTCCTCAAATAGAATGGTGGAAGAGCATATTGTAAAGAAGCATGAAAGAATAATAACTCTTGATTGCATATTGAAATAATGATGAAATGATATTGTATTTATAGGTGGATATCAACTTAAATCCTTCTGAATATGTTAGTTGTATGGGGTTGACCCAGTCAACCATGTATGTTTTTGGGAGATAAATCACTCGGTCCCAAGCTAGGTCGGTGAAAGGGCTAATGAAACTCTCAAATGAAAAATATCCCTAAATAGTAAAAGGTAGACCCTGTATAATAATTAGAGGATAAAAAATATACAAGGTTAACCCATTTGACCTAGTATATTCAACTGGTGAAAGGGGATCAAGGTGAGGAAAAGAGTATGGAAAGAGGAAAAAGAATAGAGGAGTATGCAAGGGAGGAATAATATCTTAGGGAATGGTTTTAAGATCTGGTTGGATTGGTAATAATGTGGAAATAAGGGAAAAAAATACTAAAAATCATCAAAGGTCTACCCTCCCCTTTCCCAATGTACCCCTTATGATATGCACTTAGAGAGATTGAGTCTTGATAAATTCCTATAAGATGTAAAGAGTCAGTATTTGATAAAAGTTTTAAAATATTATGTATACATAATGTTTCAAAGGACTTAGTTTTTTTATAATTATTATTTATACATTTCATATCAGGCTTTTTGATCGAACCTTTTCATCAAAACTTATGTTCAAGACTTTTCATCAAATACTTTGTCTAAAATAATCATCATCAGCTTTATGCAATTTAGAGATTTTTCTCAGAGCTTTTGTTTGGGAATTTTTTTCTAACATTTGTTTCAATGGATTTGGTCTTTAGGATTTATGTTCAAAATATTTATTTAGATATTTTGTTAGCTCAGTCCCAACACAAAACTTTATTCTTGACTACTGAAAGCCCACTAGACCTAGCCAACAAAGCAAAACTACTTCCCAACACTTACCAAGGATACCCACCAACTAAACTAATGAGATTTGAATTGTGTAGGTAAAACAAATATATGAATGTTGGGCATTAATAATGTTCAAACTATAATTGAATGCTAAGGATATATATATGACGTGTAATGTTTTATGTATTCATCACTCAAAAAATGAATTCAAACTCAATTTTTAGTTTGTAAATGAAATCCCTAACTACCTACAAATCCACTTACTCAATCCATCAGAAATGAGTTTTTTCATGATACACATAAAAAAAACTTTGAGAAGTTCACATAATTACAATGAAATCATCATATAGGAGATTCAAAAGAGCACTTCCACCATCCATGTTATCTATCAAAGATTTAACAAAATTCATAGACACAATGTATGATGTGACAATTTTTTATAGCAAGTATGCTAATTACTCAAAATTATGAGAGACTATTGAAGCTATGGATGTATTTTCACATTAAGGACATATATCACCTACAACATGATGAATGGTTATAGACTTGTTGGATCTTAAGAGACAAAGACTACACTATACAATGGCCAAGCTTGAGGTTATTTTTTACATAGACCTTCTATGGGATTTATTCTTTACTAAGAAGATCAAATATGATGCCTTCTTGCACCATATGGATCACCAAACAGTCATAATCTACATCACTAGAGATGAATTTCAAAGGTACCTATCTCTTCCAGTTATGGATGTACTTTTTGATAAATATAGGTTGGTTTCATGTAAAAAACAAAATTCAATTGGCATAGTGTTGAGCTCATAGCTTCTCCTTGGAGAGACAATGGTACTTAAAGGAAAATATCCCACCCCCATTAACAAATTTAAGATTGCAGTATGTATTGGGATGGACTTATTTAACATAATGTATGGTATGTCATGCATCCATTTTCTCAACCTAGATTGGTTACCATTACTTCATATGATAATGAATAGTGATGTAACTTTTACCCTAGGATATATCATCAAATTTTAGCTAAGAGAATAAGTTTTGCATAAGATTAAGTGGCCCAATTTAGTGAGCCATTTTTACATGATGTCATACTTATTAGATGTAGTTATGGGCACAGTCTATAGAGACCTTAGTGAGCTTTGGATCATAGCCACATATTACATTAATAATCACATTTATGATTGCTATCAGTTCATGTATATATGAATATACAAATCACATGGTTCAAATTATCGAGGATGTTTATCCTCAAGTATGGTAGGCAATTCTTGGGACTCTACTACCTAGAATTAGAAAAATCATAGCCAATACACTAATTTATTGAGGTGACTATTAGTTGTATCTAAATATATGATAATAATAGTTATCGATCATAAATTCCACCCCTTATTCCTCCCTAAGTATTTGCCAGACAATCTAGCAGAGCAATAAATTTCATATCAACTCTGGTGGAGTGTAGAGGATGATTTTATAAAACATAAGAAAATCATAAATCACACATGATCATTGGTAGAATGTTTTACACACATAAGAAGCATTTTGGGGATGTTGGAAAAAAGATAAGGCATTATCAATTGCCTACCTTGTCACACATGGACTAGCCCCATGGTCATATAAAAAGGCATATTCAAGGATTTGGTATCCCATACCAACATGTCCCATACGACCATGATTTTGTATTTTTGAATGTAAAAGATGATGCCCATGTCTTAGAAGGGACAAAACTTGAAATCTTGAAAGAGGATCATCTGAGGATAATTCAACAAGAGCCATCAATTTTAGTGTAAGAAATATAGACTAAGCTACCACCTCTTAAAGGATGGATAACTTCAAATTTATGGAACAACCAACCCCCAAAGCAAATAGAGGTACAAGGGGATCCTTTCCAATAACTTTCATTTCTATTAAAGGATATTAAGAAAGAGCCTAGGTTGAGAGAGCCTGATCTTATGGGAGCTCCAGGGGATCCAATTGACTTGGATTCCTCTAATATAGAGGACCAATAGTACCTAATTGCCTTGCCAATGTAAATTCCTATAGTTACACCATAATTATAGGATCTTAGAGTGTAAAAATTAGTTGTCGAGGAGGCCACTTCCTCAATCTACAAAGGATCCTCTTTAGACACAAAGAACACTATTTTTTATAAGAGGAAACTAAGGGATCCACTCACAAATAATCTAATAGTGGATCAATCACAAAGCCTACCTTTAGTTCCTCAATAATAGGTGGAAGCAAAGCAATAACTAGATGAATAAGAAGAGTTTTAAAGAGCCAAGTCATTAACCATTATGGATGATAAAGGTAAATCACCAAGCACAAATGACACATAGGTAAGAAGGCTCATCCTTCAGACCCTAATTCCCTAGTTTTGTCATATGTTCCTATTTTTAGTTTAGTTTTAATTAGTGTTATTTTGATAACTCCCAAGGTGGAGCATGTCACATCCATTCCTGATGTTTCATTTTCCTCTTCTTCTATATTGCACATACCTTTGATCACTCCTAAGATGGATGATTCTTCCACCACCATTGTTTCATCTACCCCCACAGTGTCATCCATGTCTATTATTCCCACTACTATTGATTTTCCCTCTATGACTACTATAGTCCAAACCATGAAGAAGAAAAGGGACACTAAGAAAATTTAAATAGTCATGGCCACTCCCTAACTCCATGTTTATTTCACATAAATCACTTTGCCACTACCATCCACAAATTCATCCCAAGAGACCACTTTCATGACCTCAAAAAAGGAAAAAATGGGTAAGCAAGTCATTACAGTCCATATCCTTCCCCAATATGGAGGTGTGGATTGGTCTAAAATGATTTGGCCCTCCCTTCTTGACATAGTCCTCAAAGGAGCTAAAAATCAACAAACAACAAAAAATATTGAGGTGGAGGTTGTAGCTAAAGATGCACAACAAATAGACCCTACCCAACTACTGATTCCATCATGGGCAATTTATCTTATAACTAAGGCTTCCCAAATACCCAATTTAAAAATTATAGATATCCCATCAATAGAATCCTTATTTGATAAGCCCCTTATGGAACATTCAAAGGATTAGAAAGAGGAAGTTAGAAGATGAAACTAGGAGGGAGATCATTATGGAGGAAAGCCAGGAGGTCTATACCTTATCCAAAAGATAGAATAGATAGTTGGGAAAATCTCCATATGTATAAGATATTAATTACCTAGAAGAAGCCCACAAAGATGTTATTGTATCATTACATGAATGGGTGAAGATGGCAAGGCAAGAGCTAGAACAAGAACTAGAATAAATCAAGGAATAACAATAGACTGTTCATATTCCAATAGGAATTGAGGTTGAAGTACAAGAAGCTGAATAGAAATGTTACAATGTTTTAGAGGCACTAGAATTAGTGAGGGATAAATTAGCCCCTCATATAGCTCAAACACATAAGATTTTTAATTATTTAAATGGAGATGAGAATAAGATGAAATTATTGATTTTGTACATAACTAATAAGCCATACAACCATCTAGATTTGATGATACCATTAGATGCATCTAATGCCCTCAATTTAGTGTTCATTATAACATAAGAGGCTAGATAGTAGGTGATAGTAGCTGAGGCACTGATGCCCAAATTATAGGAACATGAGGCACTCATCTTGTAGATTTTAGACAATTTGAAATTATCAAAGTCAAAGGATACTACAAGTAAACTGATTAGTAGAATCAATTTTGATTGACTTATTCAAGAAGCTTTTGACAATTTTAAGAAGAGTTTACAAGGGTTAGCACTAGAGGATATTGAATCAGATCTAAGTTTTATGAGAAAGAAAGTAACTAAAGTTGAGATTTTTAAGATCAACTTCCAAAATATGAAGGCAAAACATGAAAAACTATTAGAGAAAGTTAATAGGGTGCATACACCCTTGCTATTAAATTTAGATATTATAAGGTGATAGCATGATGTGTGTCATAAATATTATCTTAAGTTAGAGGTGAAGAAGAAGACTAAAGTTGCTACATCTAGTTACATGCCTACATAAATAGTGACCACTCTTATAAAGTTTAATACATCCATGCAGATGTCCACTCAACCTTAAGGGTCAGTTTTGTGTATGTGAATTCAATATAGCAGTGCCAATTTTGTACTTATATTTTTATTATGATTAAAAATCAATGTAAAAGTTACCTAATTTGTTTTTTAAACATGCACACGTTGCATGATATTGTAAAGGTTGACTTTAATATTTGATGAATATAAGTTAACTCTATGTATACATTAAATAATGATTTTAACACTACAGTTAGAACTAAGGTTCTAACCATGCCATGTAACCAAATTTTGCATGTTATTGGAGGATGAGGTCACACCTCCCCAAGTCTATTTAAACATATGTAACTCACATTTTTCAAGCACCAAAAATTTTCAATATAGAAGTAGAATTAATTTTGATTGCTAGTGAATGTATTTGTGTATTTCTCTCCAAACTCTATGTAATTAGGATTAATCTTTTTGGTTATTTGATTCAATAATTCTTAGTGTGAAATAGTTTTGAGTAATTATTTATTGTCATGATTAATATTCTAGTTTTAGATGTGCAATATCTATTGAATGATTAGCAATTAAATTATTTATTGACAAGTAAGTTGATTGTTTTATATTTATAAGTGTGTAGAGGTGTTTTTAATAATATAGTTTCTTGTGCATGTGAAATATCTATCTTAGATACCTCCTTAGTTTGAGTCATAATCTCTTAAGTAAGGGTGTGCATTAACTACTCTAAGAGGAGAAACCTTTGCTAAGACCTTTGAGTTTCCTATATCAAATTATCCTAGATTGTTTGACATACATTGGTTCTAAAATCAATTGTCAACTTAGAAACCATACTAAGAGGTGATCCCTTAAGCCATATAATATTTATTTTCTATCCTATCTCCCCTTCCTTTTTATATTTTATTTCTGAGATCTACCCACTCTATATTAGCAACCATCCAACCACCAACTCATCTAGATTTTATTTTATTTTAGGGAACCATTCATACATTATTCATCCTTGTTAACAACCTACATTCCCTGACTACTATTCCATCACCTAGTTTTTTAAGCCACATACCTACAACTCGTGCCTTGGAGTGGATTTCACCTCCACTGATATCTTGAAACATTAGAGGCTACCTCATTATGAATTGGTTTGCATAAAAATTGCATCAAAAAATCTATAATATAATATACTAGCAATTGTGTTAAAGGTGTAAACTACATTGGTAGGGATGTAATTCTATGTTTTGGTAATGCAATGTTTTTTCAAAAAAGAGGGTGTAAGTTGACAGTTCTACCTATCTCAAAATCGATGATCAAAGTACATCTATTTGACATTTTATGCATTAAATGATGAGAAATAAAAAATTTATAATTATGGTGGAGGTGACAATGGAAAAATATGTTGTGTTCTCCTTCATATAATGTGGAACAATTTTTGTGCTAGGATATGCATTATTTCATCATAAGCATCAACAACGGTGAAGTGGTGGGGAAGGGCAAGGCCATACAAAACATTCAAGTGGTGAAAGATTTCAAAGTGAGTTGGGTAATGATGGTGATGTGAAATGATAAGTATTTCAAGGGATATTATAAGTGTACCACAAGGCCCATATCATATAGTAGACCTATATTTAGGGTAGTTATTGGGTTAACATGAATTCCTAATGGATCGAAAATCTATAGGGTAGAAAAATATTTAATTATCCATTTTATATTATCAATAGTGGATGAGGATGTCTTTAGAACTATTTTAATTATGGTTGGTCTCCACATCTAATATGCAACTTCAATCATAATTGTAATGCCACTGACATGGGGACAAGATTTGAAGTCAAAAAGTATAGCTTGTGGTTTCCATTCATCCATGTTTCTATTATATTGATGCATATATAAATTACATAAATCATAGGAACATGTATAAATACCATACTCAAACCGCTTAAATAAAAGTTAAAAAAAATTATAACCTATGTTACTAAGCATATTATTTATCCCTATTATCAAAAAAACATAAAATCTAAGGGATCACTGGTCAAAAAAAGATTTTTTGGAAACAAAATTAAAATCGATATCAAATTATTATTTTTAATGCTTCATGCACAAAAGATGATACTAGGTTAGTAGACATTGGTTTTGAGTGAGATACTACTTACAACTTACTTATGTTATGAATACCCTTTATAACTAATGATATCTACTCCTCCACCCCCACCACCACCATAATTGGTTGATACACCTATTCAGGATCATTATAGATAAATGGTTGTTAAAATTATTCGTGATCATTATATAGATATGTTTGATACACTATCTATAAAACCAATTCAGAGGAACATAGTTGGGCCCATTGGATGGCCAACTATTCATTATCGATCACATCATAGAGTTATTCAGAGCCCATAGATGTTGCCATCTCCTACAGTGTGTTTTATAATGAACATAAGAAATGATATATCCTCCTAATGTATAATGGACACCATAGATTCCTTGACCATCTAGATTTTTCCATCTTACATTTAGTTTTATGAGCAATGATCATGATAGTTATGGCACACTACATGTATTCATATCATATTCAAACACACCCATAGTTGTTCTCTCCCATCACAATGGAATACCCTTACATTATTTAATATAATAAATTCCCATAATTATCCCATTTATATGATAATTGGTTATCTTTTCCAAATCTCAAATATTCCAAAAATACAATTAAAAAAATACAAAAACATTCAAAATACTGAAAAAATCCAAAATTAGGGTCTAAGCATGACATGATTGATAGATTACACTACTTAAATCTGTTATATATCACATATATATTACATTACATATTATTTTCATACACACATGAATTTCATGATATATGAATGCAATGTAGGCCATACAGGTTACACATGGACATACATATGTGGGATCTTCCTCCAGTGGCCATGCCAATATTGGGGGCATCTTGTTCCACAATTTTCTATATTACATATTATATCTTTGTTTGATAATTTTACCATGTTTAGTTACCTATATTTATCACACATCCTGATACTTACTCATATATTACATAATGCTACATAGATATGTTAGTATACTTGTTAGTGTAGGTTTCTATTTTTCCCTATTATTTAATTAGGGAAATTATATATTTGTGCATACATGGAGTTTTCCTACGTTCATGGGATATGCTAGTTTATGTGGAGATGTGTGTCATAGATGTGTCATAGGTGTCATAAGAATGTCATAAGTAACTCCTTTGATCGGTTATTCCAGGCATGGGAGTTACTTCTCTATTCTTAGCACCCTATCACCACCTTTCATGGAGGAGTTACAATCTATTCTTGGGGTGCTTTGACCACCTTTTGTGGAGGAGTTACTTATGTGCTCTCCTATATGTATTCTTCACTTTGGCCATCTTATGTTAATGGAATATTGGCTTTTCTCCAAATTGTCTATGCAATTATCTCTTATTTGATCTCATTTACTTTAGCATTTTATGGTATTCACCTGCTTCATCCCATGCAACCACGACTCATGCATCTTCATTATTCAAACCTTGGTGAATCCTCAGATATGGTATCAGAGCCACCTCGGTAACTGGTTGTCTATTTTTTTATTGCTTTCATTGAAATTTAGAGCTTTGTTAAGGCATTTTTTTTTGTGAAATTTGAAAATTTTTGGGAGATATTGCTAGTTCTCCATGCTATTGTTCCTTCCATGGCTTGTTTGGTCTCTCCATATACATGCAGGCCTGTGATGGCTTCATTTCCTAGATCTGTGTGATCCTGCTCCAGGGCTATTTTCCACCACACTTGGCATTGGAAGTGGTTGTTGAAGGATCTACGTTAGAGGAGGTAAACCTGTGTTGGACTAGTTTTTTCTCCATTTCAAATTTGAAGGCATTGACTTCTACATTGAATTTATACTTTGGCATCATTTATTTGATAGAGGCATTGCAATTTTGGAAGCTTGACACTCTCAAAATAAGATCTTATTCCCTATCATTATTTCCATCAGCGTGTGGAGATCTACTAAAGGCATTATGTGATCTTGGCATTGGAAAGAGAATCTAAGCCTGCAAAACCCTGTGTTCCATTTGCATAGCTTGCTCATGTGATTGCTTGCAGGAATTTTTGCCATAATTGCTATTTTTTTGAAAATAGCACACTTTTTCACTTTGGCACCCCTCTCCTTGTTTGGCGTCCCATGTGGGCCCTTAAACACTTGGCAATCCATTAAATTATGTCTTTTACTTTAATTTTTTAGTTAAAATTGACTTGTCCCAAAAAAATCAGTCAATTTGACTGAGTATTGAGTATTTTAGACAATTTTTTAAGTTTTGATAATTTGGGGGTTTAAATTTAAACTTGTATCTTCGCCTTTCGAAAACGAAGGGTGAGGCCCGAGTTGGCAGGATCCCAATTCCCCCTCACAAAGACCTCCTTTGGATTCTTCGCTCTATGCTAAGTCTAACAATTGGTTAGAAGGCCACTTTCTCTCTCAAAATAGGCATTTTTTTAATGTTTTAGTGCTATTTTTTTGTAAAAACACTAGTTTACGGGAAATTGAATCTTTAATATCTTGTAAATGGTAGCTCAGATTCAGGTGCCATTTTTTGAAAAAGTGTTTGTATTCAAATTATCCATAGTGTAGGCTTGTTATTTGTTAAAAATGTACTAGTTTATAAAGTGCCTAAAATTTGGGTCTCTTGGGACGCATTTTCGGTTGAGTCTGACGTCTTGTTTGCTTAAAGTCTTGCACTGATTGCTCTAAGATGCATTCTCAGGTGAGTCTGACATATTTTGAGCATGCACTTGCATATTTTGGGGGGGGCTCAACATTTTGGGGGGGTGTGATTGCTTTTTAGCACTTGCAATCTTCATTTTCATTCTCCTTTCTGCATAATTTCACAACTTGAAATCAACACAACTTCACTAAATTTAGCTTAAAATGGATTATTTTTAACTTAAACCCCTAACACCCTTCAAATATCATGAATGGAAGGTTAAAATGTCAATCATTCTTAGAAGCAAAGGGTTGTATAGGATCACCATGGGTACTGAAGTAGAACCCAACACTAATGCTAAAAAGGTCAAGTGGTACAACCATAGTGATGAAGCATATAGATTACTGAGCTTGTCCATGTCTCCATAACTTCTCTTCTATTTAGAAACCTCCAAGACTCCCAAAGACATATGGGACACCCTAGAAACCTTATTTGGTAAGTTTGATGAGATGAGAGGTCATGAGCTCGAAAACAAACTCATAAGTCTAAGTCCTAGCAACTTTGACACCCTACAGGACTTATTCACTAAGTTTAAGGCCCTTAGATTACAATTGATAGAATACGGGAGAGAGAAGAAAGATGATCAACTCATCCTTTCTATTCTCGCAAAGTTAGGTCTAAGTTATTCAGTCTTTGTCTCCACTTTCCATGCCACAAAAAGTGCCCTTTGCACTACATGGAAAATGCCTTCTTTGGATTCATTCATTGTTGACTTGACTAGGGAGCAAGATAAGCTAATTCAAATGGGCACAATGAAGTCTACTCAACCCCAAGACTTCAACAAAGGATAAGAAAAAAAAGAACAAGGACCAGGAGAAGAAGAAAGAAAACAACAATCCTGCCAAAAACAACACATAGTCTTCCTCCTCCAATGCTAAACCTAAGAAGGAGAAGGTTAAGTGTACCTATTGTAAGAATTAGGTCATGATGAACACAAATGCATGAAAAAACAAAGAGATCACCTAACTCATCTTCTAGAGAAGCACAACATAGGTGTTCTTAAGTCCATCAAGCAGAATTCATCTACCCAAGATTCTACTAAGGTAAAAGGTAAGGGTAAGGAGAAAGAAAAGGGCAAGGCCCTTATAGCTATAAAAACTTCTACATCTTCATGGGTCATTGACTTAGGTGCTTCTCACCACCTGGACTCTTCCCTAGTTGAGTTTTCATCTTTAGAGCCTTGTAGCATGACTTTAATTAGTTTGGGTGATGACACATCAGTTTCCATTGTAGGGAGAGGGTCAGTTGAAATGGAAGGAGGAACATTCAATAATGTTCTAAGTGTTCCTTCTCTTTCAACCAATCTCCTATCAGTGTACCAAATCACTCACATTGGTTGGGGCATTAGAGTTGAGCTTTCACCAAATTTAGTGGCTATCAGGGAGTTACATAGTGATACTATAGTGGCAGTGGGTAGGGTAGATCACAAAGCAAGGTTATACACCTTCTCACATTTTGCACTTGATTCTTCTCCAACAACATTGCTGACTCATTCAAATGGAGTTAGAAAATAATGGCATGAGTGGTTTGGCCACCTTAACTACCACTACCTTGAGTAACTTTGCAAACATGACATGGTCATTGGCTTGCCTCGTGTCCAATTCTCAAAAGGACTTTGTGAGGGGTGCTCCCTTGGGAAGCATCCCGAAGTAAAATTTGACAAAGGCAAAGCTTAGAGGGCTTCACAACCTTTGGAGTTAGTCCATAGTGATGTATCGGGGCCCTTTCCCAAACCATCTTTCACAAGGGCCAAGTACATCCTCACTTTCATTGATGATTTCTCTAGGTACACTTAGATATATTTTTTCAAACAAAAGTCTGAAGTGTTTGAAAATTTTCTAGACTTCAAGGATCTTGTTGAGAAACAAAGTGAGAAATCCATCAAGGTTCTTCAAACTGATAATGGAGGGGAGTATGTCAATAATAGGTTTGAGAAATTTTGCACCATAGAGGGGATTGATTTGTTGCACATAGTCACTTATAGTCCTTCATAGAATGGGGTTGTAGAATGCAAAAATAGGTTCTTAAAAGAGGTAGGTAGCTGTATGATTCACTCCAAATCCTTAGCACCATAGTACTAGGCTGAAGCCATCAATTTTGCTTTCTATATTCAAAATAGGGTTCTTCATAAAGCTTTAAAAGGGATAACACCCTTTGAAGCTTAGCATAAAAGGAAACCTGATGTTGAGCACCTTAGGGTTTTTAGATCCCTATCCATGGCCCGAATACTGAAGAAGAAACATAAAGCTATAGAACATCAATCCAAGCCTTACATCTTTGTAGGCTATCTAGATGGTGTTAAGGGGTATCACCTTCTAGATCTGACCACTCATGAATTGTTCATTGAGAGAATTTTCCACTTTTAGGAGAGTCTTAGAGACTCAACACTTGGCACTTCTTCTCTCTCATCGGTTCTACTTCTTCATGATGATTCCTTAGATTCAGATCAGCCATAGTATGTTCTTAAGCTAGAGACATCTTCTTCTTCTTCAAGTTTAGATAGTGATGATAGTGATACAGAGTCATCCACCTCTAGTCAGTCAGAGGATGAGGAGTTAGCACTTGACTCACCCACTTTCGGGCCACTTTTGGCCAAATAGACACTTGAGAGCACTAGAACTTGGGCAGGAGATGCTATAGATGATAGATGTACTAGGGGTATTTTAGAGAGATCCACATGCCTTCTTTGCCTCAGTTTTAGATCCATAGACTTTTTGATAGGCATCAAGAGTACCTAATTGGGATAGTGCTATGGAGGAAGAATATTCTTCCTTAATCAAAATCACACTTGGGACTTGACTTCACTTCCTAAGGGAAGGAAGATGGTTCGCTGTAGGTGCATATATCAAACCAAGTTTGTAGTAGATGGGTCGATTGATAAGTACAAGGCATGATTGGTCACCAAGGGTTTCTCATAGGTGGTAGGCATTGACTACTCAGAGACCTTTGCACTTGTTGCAAAGATGACTTCTATCTAACTCACCTTGGCTATTGCCATAGCACATGGTTGGGATGTGCACCAGATGTATGTGAAGAGTGCCTTTCTTCATGGAGACCTAGAGGAGGAGATCTACATGGATCAGCCACCAAGATTTGTTTAGGATTCTTCCTTACTATGCAGACTTAGGAAATCTATATATGGCCTCAAATAAGCCCCTCGAGCTTGGTATGCCAAGATGGATTCTTTCCTTCTCACAACAGATTTTACTAGGTGCCATTTTGACCCCAATGTCTACTTCTTATGATAGGATGATTCGCTCCTAATTTTGGTTCTATATGTTGATGACCTTTTGATCACCAGAAGTTCTTCATCGGCTATTGTAGTGGTGAAGGCATCTCTCCAAGATAGATTTGACATGATAGACTTGGGTTTGTTACACTACTTCCTTGGCATCAAGATCTCACAGTTAGATTTAGGGATTTCTCTTATACATCCTAAGTATGCTCTTGACTTATTGGCTCAGTCTCACATGGCTGATTGCAAGCCATCTCTGACTCCCTTTCTATCAAGAATCAAGCTTGAGGCTGACTATTCTTCGCCATTAGGTGATGCCACTCGATATTGACAACTTGTTGGCAGTCTCATCTACTTGACTCACACCAGGCCCAACATATCATATGCAGTGGGACTTGTCTCTAGATTTATGCAAGAACCTCATGAGCTACATTGGAAAGCAGCTAAGAGGATCTTACATTACATATAGGGTTCACATAGATATGGGATTCATTACAGATTTTGCATAGAGATTGACTTGGTTGGATATACAAATTTAGACTAGGCTAGTGATTCATAGACTCGCAAGTCCACTTCTGGTTATAGTTTCTCTCTAGGTTCTAGTCCTATCAGTTGGTCTAGAAAGAAGCATAATGTTATTTCCATATCATCCATAGAGGCAGAGTATAGGGGGGCTATTAATGCAGCTACTGAGGATATTTAGCTTCAAGGGATTCCTTCTGAGTTTGGCATTCCCATCTGGCAGCCCACCATCATTTATTGTGACAACTAGAGTACCATTCAGATTTACAAGAATCTAGTTTAGCACCAATAAACCAAGCACATAGAGATTCACATGAATTTCATTAGAGAGCTTATTCATAGTCAGGTCATTAACTTAATCTTTTGCTAGTCTTTAGAGCAGGTTGTAGACATCTTCACCAAAACTTTCACCGAGAGCAAGTTCATTCATCTACAAGCTCTTCTTGGGGTGTGGTCTACATCTGCAGTAGCATCATCTTCAGGGGGGCCTTCTAGCATTCTCATTTATTTATGTCTCTCTTTTGTGGGGGAGTTTTTTCCTACGGGTTTTTTCCTTTTCCCTATCTTATGGGAGATTGCTTTTGTACATGGGTACCTCATCAGGCCTAGTTGTCGGGACCCATTTTATATTTCCACACTACCCACCTAAGTTGTGCCTATGGGGGGTGTTAGTGTAGGTTTTTATTTTTCCCTATTATTTAATTAGGGAAATTATATATTTATGCATATATGGAGTTTTCCTACATTCATGGGATAGGCTAGTTTATGTGGATATGTGTGTCATAGATGTGTCATAGGTGTCATAAGAATGTCATAGTAACTCCTTTGACTGGCTATTCTGGGTATGGGAGTTACTTCTCTATTCTTAGCACCTTGTCACCACCTTTCATGGAGGAGTTATAGTCTATTCTTTGGGTGCTTTGACCACCTTTTGTGGAGGAGTTACTTATGTGCTCTCTTATATGTATTCTTCACCTTGGCCATCTTACGTTAATGTAATATTGGCTTTTCTCCAAATTGTCTATGCAATTGTCTCTTGTTTGATTTCATTTACTTTAGCATTTTGTGGTATTCACTTGCTTCATCTTGTGCAACCACGACTCGTGCATCCTCATTATTTAGACCTTGGTAAATCCTCTGAAAATACTATGATGTGGCATTGATACATATGGATGGTGTAGACTAGTTCCCTTGTTATATGCTCCATTCATGGTGTTACCCTCTTATATGATAAACTAATTTGTGATTTTATATTGCATATAGCCATTTGGAATTATTAGTGACATGTGGTCCTTGGCCTTATTTTATGCAATATCCTTGATGTCCATTATTTTTGACATATTTATGTCTCATTACATGTGGCCCTTGGTATTTGTTTGTTGTGACATCCTTAGGTCCCTATATGTGGCCCTTCACCTTATGTGTGATACTAACACTTGTTCTTTTTGAGCTTGTTGATATTGGCTGGTGTTATGATTTATGTCATGTATTTTTACTATGTACTCTTATTTATTGATCCTAATACTACATCTTTCATTGATATACCTATGTAGACATGACATATATATGTTTTGCATTACATATGTTAAATACATGTCTTGATTGACATATACATTACTATGATGACATATACTCCACATGATCACATAATATTAAATGATGTTACTACTGGTAATTTAGCCTCCCAGGCCTAATTCCAACCCCTATAACCAAAAACTTTTCATGAAACACACCTAAGCCTGCACATGGTGATATTCTGAGTGATGATGTCTCTTAAATTTCTTCTTTAAGTCATTTAACACTATTAGAGGTGTCATAGAGTCTACTTGTGATCATCATATGTCCTATCTACTTTTATTTATTTGGTTGAAGTACCAAATCCTAATGATGACCCTTGAATGAGTGGAAGAGTGCCAAATAATTTGGAGGCCTACGAGGATGGTCTTAATCATGTTTGATAGGCTTAAAGATCCTTAGTAGAAGTTGAAGTAGTTTGACAAGATTGAGGCTCAAATTGTTCATGAGTTTCAAGATTATTTGGTTCATTTCAATATGAGAGAGATCTTTACTATCAATATGAAGGGTGTCTAATCTCCTTTTGGTTCATAGTTTGAAGCCTAGTGGTGTGTGTCAAGATCATTTTACATGGTATTTCTATTAAAATATGCCACAAAACTTCATTAACCCTATCAAGACCTTAAAATACCTCATATGAGTCCATATTCCTTATAAAATCTTCATAAAAGGTGATATTTCAAGTTTTTAGTTATTCATAAAGGCTTTAAAAGAATCCTTAGGCCATGACTAGGCATTTCATATCATAAAAGGTGTTTCTTATAGTCAAATTCACCTCCCCACTAGCCAACTAGACCCTACATGTGCCAAAATATGCCTCTTCAGCTTCCCCAAAACTATACCATTAGTTTTAAATGATAATTAACTCATGTTTTCCCTCCCTCTTCCCTAAAATGGTAGTTCAAGGTCAAAAACATGAAGTAAACACAAGAAAATGAGAGTTTTCAACTATTTTTTATAAGTTGTAAAGACTTGTATGGACAAGTCCATATAAAATGGAGTCATGGGTTATATGTGAGTTCATGCCAAATGTCTAGGATAATTTTCATGATCATAGAGTGCAAGATAGGCTCAAAACTGACCTCTCCCTCCTATCGAGTTCCTTGGCAGTCCAAGCAAACTTTCAAGTTTTCACTTATTCTATATAAGAGAGAGATGATCAAGATATAATATTTTTGGGAGAAGAATGGGGTCCCTTTATATTATTATTCATGTAATTTTTATTCAAATACATTCCATATTATCTATGAATAAATGCTAATAATTTGTTCACTCCAATGAGCTTATTCATCTATTTAGGGGTTAAAAATTGTAATGGATTTGTGCATTTTTGAGGATTTTCTATAAATCAACACTTTTTTTGTGTTATTGAGGTTATCATATACCATATCCATCACTCTCCACCATTTTTTCACTCCTTTGGGGGTGTGATATCAATAAAATCTCTAGGTTTCCTCCATTTCTAGACTATAAATTGAGTTTCTTGGGTTGTAAGAATTTTTAATACATGAGTATAGAAGTTTTATTGTTTTTTAGGATTTATTATGTTTTTTTTTGGCCTTTTAGACCTAATTTTATTTCCCAATCACTCATCTCAACTAATTCATGAGGAAAAAAGTAAATCCTTTAATTCATACTGTAAGGTGACTATCTTAGATGATGAGTGACTTCCCTTACAAGTGGAAACAAAGTACCTTAGAAAGTATTCAAGCTATCTAGTAAGTATATGCATAAGCCTCATATTTTAACTAGGCTATGTGTTGTTTCCCCATATTCATCTTTGCCCTATACACTAAATCATCCTCACTCTTAGCCCACTATACAAAGATAGACTTCTCTCAGTCATGTCATCCCTACTATATAGGCTAAGAGATGAGGTGTCATTATTGAATGGGAGTCTTAGATACATTTATAACCCATTAAGAATCATAAAATACTATAAAATTTTATGTAAATTAATAAATCAAGATATATATGGTGATTATCACTCTAACTCTCCCAAAAAAAGTGGCTTGGGAAAGACCTTAAAGAAACACCAACTGTGACTATAAGATTAGGAAATTATGATAGTAGGAGGAAGTTTTCTTGAAAGTTTGAAAGGTTTTAAGATAACATGAGGAAACCAATATGAACATGGAACCCAAAGATTCAAGGAGGTTTCAATTCAAATTTAAAGTGGAGTATACTCAGTCAAAGGCCTATATGCACACCTATAAGCTAACTATTAGAGACAAGGTAGATTAGATGAATAAGTCTTATTATTTACAAATATATGAGGTGATACAAGTTTAAAATAATCCATGAATGGGATGATTTATGTTATCAAAGTGATAAATATTAGTCATGTAGGCAAAGGTATTATATCTCACCATCTCACATAGTCATAGTTAGAGACTAAGTTTTGTCTCTGAAGATAAAACTTGGGTGTGAAAAAAGGATTACATAAGAATAATAATCTCAAGGCCTAATAGTTTCACATAAGCATTACATAATAATAAGCATAAATTGGAATTGAAGGATGTGAAACTAGGATTACATAAGCATAATAATCTCAAGGCCTAATAGGTTCACATAAGAATTACATAAGCATAAGACTACCACATATAGGATTACATAAGCATAAGAATTAAATAATCATAATAATCTCAAATCCTAATAGGATCACATAAGCATAAGAACACCATCGATATTCAATATATTGTGTTTTAATATGAAATATCATGAACCATTTTCGGTGGAGAGAGTGCAGAGAGGTAGGGAAAGTTGGGTCTAAAGACATTTGAAATGGAAGTGAGAGATGTGAAACTAGGATTACATAAGCATAATAATCTCAAGGCCAAATAGTTTCACATAATCATTACATAAGCATAATACTGCCACCTATAGGATTACATAATCATAATAATCTCAAGGCCTAATAGGATTACATAAGCATAAGACTACCACCTATATGCAGGATATTGGGTTTTAGTATGAAATATCATGAAGCATTCTTGGTAGAGAGAGTGTAGAGAGGTATGAAAAGTTTTGTCTTCTGTATAAAATTACCATCATCACTTGAGTGCTTGACTCATTTAATGAATTGGAGACCTTGATTGTTTACCCCTTTTAGGCCTAAACCAAGTAGTTGTAGACCTACTATGGAAAAGAAGGGCATATAAAAGTTTTAGATTGCTAAAAGGGTCAAAAAAACTTGATGTAATAATAAATAATATGTAATAGATGTTCCCAAATAATAGGAGGCTTAAATTGGTAAAAAATATCATGAGAACCTATTAGGCCTAAAGATAGATATAAGCAAGCCTATGCTTTAAAGTTGAAGGCACTTGTATATTTTGGTGGTGGTTGGGTCTGAAGACATTTGAAATGGAAGTGAGGGATGTGAAATGAGGATTACATAAGCATAATAATCTCAATGCCTAATAGGTTCACATAATCATTACATAATCATAAGACTACCACCTATCAGGTAGGATATTGGGTTTTAGTATAAAATATCATGAAGAATTCTTGGTGGAGAGAGTGCAGAGAGGTATGGAATGTTTTGTCTCTGTATCAAGGCCTAATAATTTTTCATAAGAATTACATAATCATAATCATAATCATAATAATCTCAAATTAACCAGAGGAGTTATCAATTCAAAATTATGGTCTACTCAAGCAATCATGCCTAATTAGGTGTAAGCGAGTCCTTCCTATCAAGATTAAAAGTATAAATATTAGGGTGTATAACCCTAAAACTAGGAGAAACATGAAATTTTAGAAAGTATTCCTCATTCTATATACACAATTATCTTAATTTCCTATTTGTATACTTTATTCCTTAAGATGGACAAGAGAGCTTTAAGGCCTATTAGGCCTAAAAGGACCTAAATAGGCTTGTGCCTAAATTAGAGATTTCCACTTGTTTGAGGGATGATGGAAGAATAAAAGGACATAACGGAGAGTAAAGATAATAATATAAATTATTATTGAATTATTATACTCCAAATTGAGGTAAAGAGGGGATTGAATTGAGCTACTAGGGCTACATAAGCTTAACTTTGTTTAAACCTTAGGCGAAAAGATGAGAGTGTAGATGACTGAGTTGATGAAGAAACATGAATTTAAGTTTATTTTTTGGACTTGAGGGTATGTTTCATGTTCCTAAAAATCTCCATAATTTCTTTTAAATGGTGGAATAAGGTACTCAAGTCCCAAACACTTAGACTAACAGACTAATAGTGAGACCTACAAGCAATCTCATGAGAAAAGGAGAATAGGGTTAAAGTTTAAGTAGTTGAAGGTAATATAAAATATGGGAATAGGTGGGGAATATTTTTTCATGATGAATTTAAGGACCCAAACACAATATATATTACCTAGACCCTTGAAGCTTAGTTTAGGCCTGTTAGGCCTAAAAGCTACTCTTAAGGCCCCAAACCCTATACTCACCTTAGTAGCATAACCAAAACCCAAAAGAAAAAGAAATCCTAAGAGAAAGTATAGGATTTATTTTAATTTCATATTAAGTATTTTTTATTTATGATAATTCAAAGGGAGGGCCCATTTAGTATTTAATCCTAATTTGAGATAAATAACCCAAGGCAATCAACTCGAGCCATCACTTTAAATGTTCATATCTCTCACTAAATAAGCACTCAGGGAAAATTCTCCTAGGGGAAGTTGGGAACCCATATGTAATATAGATACATGAATGAGTGAGTTGGATTTAGGGGCCTAGGATTATGAACAAATGCTGATAAGTTATCCTATACAAACTATCTACAAAAAAACTTAATGTTCACCAAATTGCACTCAAATCTCTCCACATAAGATGCATCAGAACCAAATATATTTAGCATTTTTAGGGGGGATATATGTACTAAACATACATGACCATAGTTTTGTATTAGAGATTTGATCTTTATGAACCATCGTTAAGATAGTAGACCTCCAAAACCCTTCTTAAATAGTAGTAGTGACCCAACTTGAGAAAAGTGAATATTTTTGCACTCAAACACCCTATAATGACATGTTAATCACTAGAAAAATAATCCCACTTAGATTATACCCTTCACATGGTACTGGTCTATATGGACATTGTATGAAATTATCAAAAAAGGTTACTTTTTTAAGGTTTTGTGATTATTTTAGCTATTTAAAAAGTTTCAAATCATTGAAATTGAAGGTTTGGGACTTGTTTTATCTCCTTGAATCCTAATATGTCTAATAATCTACCTATAAATGCCTCTTCAAGTCTCCTCCAAATAGCCAGTCTGTAGATGTGAAGGAGAAGGTAACTTAATCACATAGTTTGTCAAGTTTATAGGTGTATTTTTCTGTAAAAGGCCTATGTTATGGTATATTATGTTTTTTCACACCTAAATATCACTTATTTAGATGATCTCAAGGTTTCATATAGGCTTTCATGGCCACCAAGCACAAATAACTTAGTCACTAGGCCTATTAGGCTATCAAGCCTACTTGGTCAATAAAGAGAGTTTAAGGTTGATGTAGAGAGGATATTATGGTAAGTATCCATGTAATAGATGATATGGTGATTATATATTATTTATATCCATAATGATAGTTTGGAGTAGTTTCCATGGCCTAAGTCAACATGTAAGAAAAGGTGGGATGTTCAGTGCTTCATGGGAAGCTCAATTGATGTCTTTAATTTTGTAACTAGAAAAATAAGGAGTTGCTTGATCATATTTAGGAATTGTCATGATTTAAAAGGAGTAAAACAAATCATCTTTAGCCTTTATCACTCCACATCAATGCCTAAGGGCTCATTCAAAGACCATCAAGAAGACCAACAAATGAAGGGGGTATGAGAGGCTATTGTAACTCCTAGTAAATGATGATGGAGTAGACTATGGTAATTTATGACATATCATACGTAAATCCACACCATTTTTCCTCTCCTTTCTTCATTCTACTATATATTCAGGCCTTAAGGCCTTGATTTATATTCCTCACATAGGTATGAGGAAACTCTATTTAGTTTTGTACTTTATGAACCTATTAGACTGATGAATAAACTATTACAACTTATCTATGATTGGTTATAGTGTGTATATACTTGTTCTAGTGTGCATAAGTGGTATAAATTTTCCATTAGCATGTCCTTGTCACACATATATGCTGATAAATTATCTTATGTAGGTTATATGACATGTTAAAGGTTGTTGATCATGTTTGGAGTGTAAACTAATTGGAAGTGCCTCAAGATAGACCTCCCACTCATCACCTCCAAGTTGTACCCATTCATCATGATCTTCATGTAAAACAATGTTGCATAGGATCCTTGTATCTAGTGCTTTAAATTATGTTTAGTTCACTAGTGTTGTTAGAAGTTCAATTTGAGAGGACAAATGATCATATTTGTGCATCACCACCCATTATAGCAGGTTTCTATTATGCACTTTTTATCCCTTTTCACCCCAACATCAGTAGGTTATAGTATATTGAGCCCAAGTAGATGCACCAAGGGAGCTAGACCCATAATATAAAGGTATAGCCTTGTCATAGATCACCCATATCCTTGGGCTATTCCCATGTTAGTCCAACTTTGAAGGTAGGCATGTATATCCTCCTTTAAAGGGTTTGTGTTAGAGAACTAAAAAATTTGGCACACTTAAAGGGATTAGAATTGAGCATTAGATCCTTCAAAAAAACATCTTATCCATCACAAGAAGCTTCAAAAACTCACATGCCAATTTTGTACTTAGAAATTCATGACAAGGGTCATCACAAATTCAACATTACAAGGGTAAGGAAATTTCTTGTCCATAATTCACATTATTATGCATATTATCCATGAGAAGTTATGGCTGCATATGAGGAAAAATTATTATTTACCTCATTATCATTATCCCTATGACCCACATCAACCCCATTATGATCCATATCAACCTTATGTTGACCCCTACTAGCCCTACAATGAGCCTCCTTACTGCCAAGATTGTCACCATCCTTATGAGTCCTATTCACCTCCTTAGCATCCCTCTTATCCTCTTGACCAATCATGGCACCGACCTGTTCTTCCTTATAGTCAGTCTAAATCAAGAGATGATGATTCAATATTAAATATTGAGAAATTAAAGGAGGAAAGAGATATATTGAAGGAATTTCTTAGGCAATAGTAGGAATTTAAACACCAATCCATTGTCCATCAACAAAGCACCAATAAAAACCAAGAGCATCCAACCAAGGTAATCACTCAATCTCCTTTTATGACCTATATGATCATTAGATATTTATTAGCTCATAATTTCTTATTTGATGATAGGGAAAATAGATCATGTATCCCTAAGCAAGTGGCTAAAAATTGAATTTGGTGTATGAGTCTACTTCCAACTTTGAATTTTAATGGAATGCATCAACTAAAAGGACTTTTGATCTCATCAAAAACTTTTAACTTATCCTTCATGATTACCCTAAGCTCTCAATTACACAAGACATCATTGTTACAAATTTGTCACCTTATTTTTCCCTATGTTTGTCTAGTGACTTTATGGCCAATAGTGGGGGATACTTCCCCTTAAATATGTCTTACATCATCTACAAGCTTGGGTATGGTGTAGGAATCAAAATAAGGTCTAGATTACTCTTCAAGTTTCATATTTATCCTTACACACCAAACACCTCAATTGTAGATTGCCTTCATCCTTCTACCCCTAATCATCATCCATATGTGTTATATCCCCTTCAAGATCTACCCATTCAATCTCAAGAGCCTATAATAACTTTAACTTGGAGGCCTTCATGGGCTAGAAAACTAGATTATGTTATGCCTATCATTGAAAGATAACCTTTTCCTATGCATATTAAAAGTCAAGATGAAGAAAAAGGTATGGAGTCTAGTTCAGGAGATGTCTCAAGTTCTCTAAGTTTCCCATCATCCCTTCATGAATACCAAGTTACATTAAAGTTCTAAAAAGAAATTTAAGAATGCAATAAAAAGGGTGTGGTGTCCAAGGTTGATACTCCTAAGTTTCAAAGTTAGAAGATCACTTTAGTAGTTGTCAAACAATTTAATGAGGTATCCTACCCTACCACCCTCTCCTCTTATGAAGAGGAACCAAGTACATTGAATTCATATTTTGAGCATTAGTGAGATGGAAATAACTTGTCAAGATAATCAGTGAGATGGAAGTCTTTCAAAAATTAGATCACATTGTAGATGTATCTATGTTTTAATAACACCTTGAAGAGGATACCCCAAGCTTATATGA
The DNA here is from genome assembly GCA_037957365.1 of Torreya grandis. Taxonomy (NCBI): domain Eukaryota; kingdom Viridiplantae; phylum Streptophyta; class Pinopsida; order Cupressales; family Taxaceae; genus Torreya; species Torreya grandis. Next base: position 1,829,153 of record JARHVA010003681.1, on the reverse strand, counting down.
TGAAGAGATCCATACTAGCACCCCTATTCATCCCAATAGATTAGAATTTGAACATGAAGGGAAGTTGGATGATGTAGGATAGTCATAATGGTATGATGTTAAATTTTATGAAGATGAATCACAAGCCACTCCTTATCTAGGAAACAAACATGAAAAAATCTACATGAGACCATTGCTAAAGCTAAGAGCATCCCAAGTAAATTAGATGATCATTTTTAGTAGTTGTACCATGAGTTATATTAGCTATCCAGATAGCACCCAATAGAGTTTAGATTCATTCAAGTCTAACCAATACTTGGAATAACATGGGAATGGTCTAAGGTTATGGGATACCTATAACTAGACAAAACCTATAGGATTTTTTATGAGGCTAGCTCCTCAGATTTTATAATTTGGACCTTTACTTATAAAATCTAAAACTAGTTGGGGTGAAAAGAGTTAAGAGATCTTAACAAAGTAAAACCTATTATAAGATATGTTGATGCACCAAGAATTTTTTAGATCTATTATTGAACTTGGATTATTTATCACACTAATTAGAGACTCTTAAATTTGACTATCCTCTATATTCTTGAGAGGTCAATGCTGAGACACATTATATGACCTACAAATAAAGTTTCTAGCATTCAGGTTGAACTTATACATGCAAGAGGAAGATAACATTCACATTTGCATATTAAAAAACATAAAATACTAAATAAAAATTAGAAAATGACTGTAAAATACTCTATTCACTACTCTAAGAGGTGTTGAATACAATTTTGGTAGAGTCTAGTCATACTAGCTAGAGGGATCCAAAATAATAGCTCAAAGGCTATATTTATATAAGAAAGGAAGAAAGAGAGAGGGATTTTTAACACCCAAAATGGAATCAAATGATCTCAAATCCATTTGAAAATTTATTAAAATTACCTCCATAAATCAAGCTCATTCAAACCCTTCCTGATTGATCCAGGTCACTCAGTCCATTACATCTTTACATTATTCTCTCATGATGCTCCATGGTGGATGCAACAATAGGATTAAGTTATTTTTACTTTATCCTGATGTAAAAACACTCATGACTAGCTTGTTGATGCATGCCAAAGTGGAGAGAGGATTCACTTCCATGTAGTTATATTTGACAACTAAGCCATTGAAGTTTACATGTCTACCTTCATTTTCCATTCCATCTACCACTTGTTACTCATTATGAGGATTAGATCCTCATACCTTCAAACTGATAAAACTACATCATATATAATTTGAGTTGTGGTTCATCAAGTCATGATAAGAATCCCCTACCACATCTCATTTATCTTCCCCTATGGAGTCTTAATGGAACTATCCAATCCCAAAATATCCACTCTTGGATCAAACTATATCATGCTTCAGCTTGATTCCATTCATGATTTCTCACTTTGGTCAAGAACTAAACCTTAAACCTCCATTTAAGTCATCTAGGATCACCTTCATTTGATTTATCATCAAAAACTAACTTATATCATTTACCCCTTGACTCATCTCACTTCATTGATCTTCTTGATATGAAAGAATGCAATTTATAGATCCTTTGTCAGGATTCAAGTGCTTTTTCACTTGTCGATCATGTATTTATAGTCAAAATTCATTGATTCTTTGAATTTTTCGCATGTTTTTGATCTTTACTTTATGATTGAACACAAGCCATTGATTTATATAAGACCATTATCCTCTCTTTATCGACTTATTATTAGATTTGATCTAGGCACTTGAGATTTGGACACTTGTCAAGCTTGTGTTTAGTCAAGGAAACCCTTTGATGATTTTGAATGCAAACAACTATTTCATGAGATCAAATTTTGACATTCATGCAACCATCACTAGTATATTTTACCTTCAATAGTTATTTACTAGGGATTAAATTTGACACTCGGGGCTGTCCTAGACTTTTTGAATTTAAATGGCTATCTTTTGTAGCCTAAAATTGACATTTGCATATCTATCACCATGTTTCCTATGCATTTTACCTATAGTAAACAATTATTTTAGACTTTGATGGACATTTGTTGTGAGATTTGTGTCTCAACCACTTTCTTCAAAGGAATTTATTTGCCTTATATTTTACCTTGAACAATTTATTACAGATAAATTTTTTGAAAAAAATCATGTCTTCGAGATCTCTATCTCAGATAAAATGTTTGAAAGAATTCATCATTATTCTTTTGCCTCAAAACAAAAAATTCAAAATAATTCTACCTTTAAGCTTTATGTATTGAACAAAATGTTTGAAATAAGTTGAATTTCAAGGAAATTATCATAGGACAATTTTCCTAAAATAATTGTGTCCTTAGAATTACCTTTTGGCATTTTCAAAATAGCCCTTTGAAAAGTGTCCTTCATAAATTTGAAATTTATCCTTCATAACTATTTCTTGGTAACTTTCATAAAAGAAATATCCTTCAAGATTTTTGAAGAGGACACTTTGATAGAAAAATGACCCTTCATCATTTTTTATTGGCCCCTTTCTTGAAATAAATGACCCTTTAGAGGAATTTTATAGGACACTTTCCCAACAAAAATACCATTCAAGATTTTTTGAAGACACCCAAGTAACTAACCCTTTAGGATTATTATTTCAGAAGTATTTTTATGGCCCTTGTGTTTTGGACAAAATTTCCAAAAGAAACCTACCTCTTTGAAAATTTTATCAAACATTTTCCCTAAAATAATTAAGTCTTTGGGAAAATTGTGCAGATAATTTTCCTAAAATAAATCTGACACTTAGCTTGAAGAAAACCCTTTAATATTTTTGTTTGGTTCACTTTTTCAAAGAATTATCCTTCAATAAAATTGTTTTATACCAATTTCTCCAAAATATACCCTTAAAAACTTCTGAATGCTCTAACACTTGGCCAAAATTTGAAATATTTGGCTAAGTGTAAACTTAGGCTTCTTTTGGACCTATTCCCTTAATTGTTCAACACCATGAAAACCTACTTGGATCCCTCCACTTACAATTTTGAGGATAATTCTAAGCCACCTAATCCACTCAAAAATTAAGACCCTACTCATCAATTTAAAATAGGAAAAAGCTTGGTATGTGGACAAAAAATGGCCAGCATTTTTGGCAACTCAGTTGGCTTGACCAACCCAGTAGTCATGGAACCTAGACATTGATCAATCTTATTTGTGATGACTAATAAAATGAAAATATACTTATAAATAGACTATAATTGACTTATAGAAACACCTTTTATATTAATTGGGGGTACAACAACAAAGTAATAACCTAAACATTAAATAGAATAACTAAAATAACAAGGGGTAAGATATGAAACTATGAAACTAGTAGCAAAACTTATGTACAAGGGGAAAGATATGAAAATAGTAGAAAAACTTGAGATACCTCCCATTGACAAGGATAGGAAATCTCTCTCCATTAAATATTGAAATTTAAAATGCATTGCTCTATTTTCAACTTGTGATGACATAGTGTCCATTCCAAAGGGTGTCAAACTTGGAAAGTTTTCCTGGTTTTGCATAGTCTTCATCCTATTTAAGGACTATATCACCTTGATGTAATGTCTTTGATAAAAATCTTTTGTCAACATTCATATTGAATTTATATTTGTTTGACCACATGGTATGTATGGCATAATCCCTTATTTCCTCTAATTCTCTTAGTTCTTTTATTTTGACCTCTATTAATTCACTTTCTAGAAGCTCTAGTTGGTGTGCAAGCTCAAAAGTTGGAAGCTCCAATGAAATTGACAGCCTTGATTCTCTTTCATAGACTAATATATAATTTGAATTACTAATGTCCTACTTGGGGGTGATTCTATCTACCCATAAATCAGTCTTCATCTTTTTATGTCAAGACCTCCGATTATCCTCTAGTGTTCTTTCGATGATCTGAATCATATTCTTGTTAGTGGACTCAGCTTGTCCATTATCCTATGGATAGTAATTGGATGAATATTTTAGATAAATACCTTACTCAATATCTAATTCACATAAATTTTCACTATTTAATTTCAAAGCATTATCTGATATTATAGTGGAAGGTGTTCTAAAATGAGTGATTAGGCTCTCATAAAACTCAAGTATAGAGTTCTCATTTACCTCCTTCAAGGGAAATGCTTCCACCCATATATTGAAGTAGTATGTAGCTATCAATACACACTTATGAAAAGCACTATATGGAGGATAAATCATGCCAATGAAGTCTAAACCCCATTTCATGAAAGGATGTTCAACTTGAATATGCTTTAGTGGCATAACAACTAGTTTCTATTGCCTTATAAACATTGCACATTTTGAACACTTCCTAACCCATGCATGTGAATTTTTTAATAAATTATGAAAAAATTAATCATCTCTAGTTATTTTTGTAGTTGTGTTCTTATCTATAAAATGGCCTCCTTGAGGAGTATCGTGAAATTGCTTGAGAAGCTTATTAAATTGGTTAGTTTCAACACATATTAAGAGCATACCTCCAATGTCATTTTTAAACAACACTCCATTGATAAAAATGTATGGCACTAATTTTAGCCTAAAGTTTCTTATTTTTTATTCATTTAAACCCATTGGACACTCTCCTATTTGGATAAATATAGCAATATCGTCTATCCTGCTTGTAGGAGGAGTATTTTTAGGTCCTTATTGAGTGTCCTAAATTACTAAGATCGTCTCTTTTTATTCTTTCAAATCTTCTATAATATTCTCACACAATAATTTACCTTAGATTATCCTTGTGACCTTGACTTTAATTTCATACTCCATACACTTAGTGACCCATCCAACTCTCTTTGCATTTAAGTCTCTATTGAGGATAAAATACATCACACTTGGATGAGCTACATTAGTATAATATTTTTATTTGCAATTAAATGCCTGAATTTCCTCAAACCACTTACAACAAAAATTACATGTTCTCAACAAAGCTACATATTTATTCATAACCTTCCAAAGCTTGACTGAGTAAATCAATAGGTTATTCCAGACCTTCATTATTCTATTGCATAAACATAACAAAAATTTCATCTAATGTAGAGAAGGCATACAAATAGAATTCCTTATTGAAATATGGATTTATAAGTGTTAGGGAATGATATATGTCCTCTTTGATCACCTCAAATATTTCCCTACCTTCTATTTTCCATGTGAACTCATTGTCTTTCCTCAACATATGAGTGAGAGGCTTGACCATCGCTACAAAGCTTGGAATGAACCTCCCGATGAAGTTGATCTTGCCCAAGAAGATATGAAATACTTTCTTGTGTTTAGGTAGTTATAGAGAAAGGATTACTTCTATCCTCTCTATATAAATGGAAATACCAACTTTGGATACCACATTCCTAAGAAGTCTTCCTTCAAACACTAAATAAATACATTTCTTTGGATTTAAAGAAGCTCCAAATTGTCTGCATCTATCAAAAATAGCTCTCAAGTGTGTTAGATGATCATCAAGATTATTTGGAAAAACTATTATATCATTAAGATAAACTAAAACCATATCATCCAAATTACCATGAAAAGAAACATCAATTACTCTTTAGAAGGTGGCTCTAGCATTAGAGACTCTAAAGGACATTTTACAATATGCATATGTGCCCCATTTTATAGTGAAGGTAGTCTTATGCCTATTTTCCTCTTTGACTATGATTTGATTATATTGATAATATCCATCAAGCAAAGAGAACCTTTTAGAACCTTCCTCCTTTTGTAGAATTTGATCCATGGAGGGAAGTGGGTAATGATAGTTTAGGGACACCTTATTGAGGTCCGTAAAGTCAACACATAAATGAATCTCTCCATTGTTTTTCCTCACTAGCACAAAGTTTTCCACCCAAGAGGAATTATTAATTGGAAATATTATCTTTCATTCAACCAATTTATAGATTTATCTTCTCATGAGGTCCTCCACTCTTGGGTTGATAGGTCTCTATTTCTACCTGACTGGCTTGTCATTACTTTCTAATTAAATGGTGTGTTGTACAAGTCTGGGGTTAAACCCCTTCAAGTATTTATACTCCCAAGAAAATATATCAAAAAATTCTTGGCACAAATAAATAAATTCAGATCTTTCCTCTACTATATTGACTTTCCTAGCTTTAACAACTTACGCTTAAAGATCTCTATATTTTCATAGTGTTATTCCTTAGCTGAGACACATGATTTCCCTTTTCTTACTTGGTTATCTTCATTGAAGATGATTTATAATGTCATAATACCTTTAGTAAACTTATTAGACCTTATTTGTATTATCTAATCATCATATTGATTTTAGAACTTGTCTTGATTCCTATGGTAGAACTCTACCTCTTGCATTAGAAAACATATGATTTGATCATCATTTTCAGAGACTTTCCAACTCACCTCATTGTTATGTATTGTTTGCTTTGACTCATTCTACTAATTCATATTGGGAACTAATGGCTACAAGCCTATCTGCATATTGGTTTGCTTCTCTTAATATGGATTAGATATTAAATGCCAATAAATCCTCCATGAGGCTCCATACCTGATGCTTATAGGCTTTCAAATGGTGATTCCTAATTTCACTTTATCCTCTTACTTATTTCACTACAATATCATTATCACCCTTGATTTGGAGGAGCTTGACACCTCTCTTTCTTGCTTCCTAAAAACCATGCAAAAGAGCTTCATATTCAATTGTATTTGAGGTATAACTAAATTGGAGTCTTGCAGTTGAATGGTATTTTTGGCTTGAGGGTGAAATAGACATGGCTCCCACTCCACTTCCATTTTTTTACCTTGAGCCATCAAATAATAAAGTCCATATAACATCCTCTTCTTGAGTAGTGTTAGTTAAGCAAGGTATAGTAACACCTTCCTCATGCATGTAGTACACTCCTAAGTATATCTATTCAGTGTTTCTATATGGATAAAATCCATGGTTATTATATTTCCACTCATCCAAGTATAGATCTAAAATTCCTTCAAGGTGATTATGGGGTTCTTTTTCAAAAACCTCTTCAACCTCTTCAAATATAGCATAGTTTTTATTTGCAAGATTAGACATATAGGGTTCTAGGTGGAACCTAGAGATAGGCTCAGATCTTATAGTGACTTTGGTTCCATATATGGTTCTAAAAACCATGTATGACCAATTGGATGAAAAATATCCTCCAATATTAGTAGTAAAGTATCTAGATAAGCATAGGGAAAAATGTGGAGGTAGGTCTACAATCTTTACATCTTGATTAATGACATAATTTGGATAGGTAGCTAATGTAATTTGTAGATATTTTAAGATGCCTACTATCTTAGTGGGGGAACCATCCAATTAGAACACACCTTTTTCATTAGGCACATATGTGAATCCAAGCTTATTTACTATGGCTTTAGGCATCATTGAGGTTGAAGCACCTGAGTCTATCATGTAGTTGTGTACCAAAAAATCCCCTATGATGACTAACAGATAAAATGGGGGGGTCAACAACCTTAAAATTATGAAAAACACTTTGAGATTGACTTTTTCTTATAATTTTATTGGAAACTTGGCTAGGGGCTTGGTTAGGCTGACTATTATTAAAGAAAATAGTTTTCACTTTATCAGTTATCTTTTCCACATGAGAAAGTTTAGAGAGATCTTATTAGAGAATATCCTTTTGCCCTAGGATATATAGAGCATCATACATGGACATAGTTACATTATCTTTCTTCAAATGATCTACGATATTAAAGGGAATATTAGTACCTTTAGACTGCACCTTAGAAGTAGGAGCATCACTTGGCATTTGAGTAAAATGAGGAACAAAGGGGGAATTTTATTGTTGTCCATGAGGCTGGGGCACTTGTTGATTTTTAGGAGCTTTAGCATCTACATCTAAAGAAGTAGGTTGCTGACTAGTCTAAAAAGATGAAAAAATCTTAGATTGCCCCAAGTTGTCCACAAAAATTCTCTTTTTAGCCCTTATTTAAGTTGAAACTAGTTCATTTGTCCTTTATGAAGCATGTATCATATTATCTGCTACATGCACAAACACATATTCCCCTTATTAAAAATTCACACATGTGTTATCAGCTAGTGCTTTACCCATGCTCCCTTGTTGTTGGCTTTGATCTTCCTATAATGACATGGTAGGCATGTTGTCTTTACTTATTTAGGGGGCTTATGGTGGAGGAGGCATCATATCATGACCTTGGAATGAAGGAACATGTTTCCAACCAAGGTCTTGATACATATATCTAGTAACAACCATCACCATCTCATTGGACTATCCCTATGATTTCCATTGACCTTCTTTAGCATATTTATTATGAGTTGGCACAATAGCTTAATAAATACTTGGAGCATTAGGATTGTATTTTTTGACTAAGGCTTTTTCCCTTGTCCTTATTGGTTGGACTGATAAGGTGGCCTATTATACTAATAATTCTAATTAGTATTTTGGTATGGCTTGTATCATGGAGTTTGTTGCCTCTCCATTACAACCATATTATAGTTCTAAGCTTTGAAAAGAATCTTTATCTTCCCTATTCTATCATTTTTTTCACCTTTTGTTTGATAAAATTTCATTAAATTGGAATTGGATCAATAGTTGGGGTAGGAGGATGTATCTCTTAGAAGAGATTCATTGGTGGCCTTAATTGCTAATTCAAAAGCTCCAAGTAGGGTGTTCCCTCCCATAGATTGAATCATCATAGCTACATCTAAATTGAGAGCCTTAAAATAATATCAAAAATCATAGTTGGGCATAGGCTTGATCACTATAAGAATTTTTTCCTAGGTCTTCTAAAATTTGTAGTTGAAATCCACCATGAATTCATGATTGAATCTCTTGATAGTTACTCCACAAGTGAAATATGATCACTCTTGTCCTCAAATTTCTTGCATAGGACCTCTCCAAACTCATCCCAACTATTAATTAATGTAGGATCCAATCCTTTGTACCACTAAAGTGATTTCCCTTTCAAATAAGTTGCTAACAACCTTATTTATACATTTTCCTTAGTCACATGATGCACTAAAAAAAGGTTAGCAATTTTTGTAATATGTTCTATAAGAGTAACTAGATTTTATCTTATATAATAGGTAAGATCCTTTAAATAAATACTTTACTATCATCCCATTGAGTAAGATTCAGAGGACTACCACCATTAAATATCACAAAGGCTTGCCTTCTAGGAATAACCATCTAAGGTATGGGATTTATGATAATGTTTGGATAAATAATACTAGCTTGAACAAGAGGATTTTGGGAAATAAGAGGGGGAATGAGAGGGGTAGATGTAGGTTTTGACTAAGACGTTTTCTTCTTCTTTGTTGATTAGAAAGGTATCTAAGATAAATCTATCTCCTTCCCTTTTGTAGAGGATCTTGTGATAACTCTAACGGGCATGAAAAATATGAAAATCTAGAAATGAAACTCTAAAATTTGCTACTATACTCAAATATTCAAAATTATGTAAATAGGTTGTCCAAATGGGCATGATGTAACTATTAGCTATCTTGATAACACCCAATAGAGGTTAGATTCATTTAAGTCTAACCCATACCTAGACTAACATGGGAATGGTATAAGGATATGGGATGCCTATAAATAGATCAAACCTCTATGATTTTTTATGAGGCTAGCTCCTCATATTTTATAATTTGGACCTTTACTTATAAAATCTAAAATTGGTTAGGTTGAAAAGAGTTAATATATTTTCACAAAGTAAAACCTATTCTAATATGTGGTGATGCACCAAAACTTTTTCAAATCCACTCTTGAAGTTGGATTATTTATCACACTAATGGATTATGAAAAATGCTAATGCAATGCTTACTATAGTTTTTGTGCAATAATATTTCATATAAAGGTCAATTTGATACACTCAGACTAAGGAACAATGAAAATAAGGTTTGATTAGAGACACTTTAATTTGGTTATCCATTATATTATTGAGATGTCAATGTTGAGACACATTATATGACATACAAATAAAGTTGCTAGCACTTAGGTTGAGCTTATACATGAAAGAGGAAGATAAAATTCACATTTGAATATTAAAAAAATGCAAAACACTAAATATATATTAGTAAATTATTGTAAAATACTCTATTCACTACTCCAAGAGGTGTTGAATACAATTCTGGTAAAGTCTAGTCATACCATCCTGAGGGATCCAAAATAAAAGCTCAAAGGCTATATTTATAAAAGAAAGGAAGAAAGAGAGAGGGAGTTTTGGTACCTAAAATGGAATAAAATGAGTTAAAATCCAATTAAAATTTTGTTACAACTACCTCCATAGATTAAGCTCACTCAAACCCTTCTCAATTGATCCAAGTCACTCCAGTCTATTGCATCATTATAGTATTCTCTTTGTGATGCTCCATGGTAGTTGAAATTATGGGATCAAGTTATTTCTACTTTATCCTGATTGGAAATCATTCATGACTAGTTTTGTGATGTGTGCTAAAGTGGAGAGAGGATTCACTTTCATGTAGTTGGCTTTGGTGATTAATTTGTTGAAGTCTCTATGTCTACCTTCATTTTCCATTCCATCTACCACTTATTACTCATTATAAGTACCAAATATTCATACCTTAAAACTAATAGAGCTACACCATTTATACTTTGAGTGGTGATTCATTGAGTCATGATGAGAATCCCCTACCATATCTCATTTATCTACCCATATAGAGTCTTAATTATACTATCTAGTCCTAAAATATCTACTCTTGTCTCAAACTAGATCATATTCAAGCTCAGTTTCATTCATGCTTTCTAGCCTTGGTCAATAATTGACCCTTTTACTTTGTTTAAGTCACTTGGGCTTACCTTCATTTGATTTACCATCAAAAATTGGCTTGGATAATTGACCCCTTGACTCATATCATACTATTTATCTACCTAATTTGAAAGAATTAAATTCATATATCCTTTGATAGAATTCACATGCTTGTGCCTCTTGTCAATCATGCCTTTACACTCAGTGTTCACTAACTCTTTGACTTGATCACATGTCATTGATCTTGAATCCATGATTGAATGTGAACCATTCATATATTTGGGACCATTATCCTATCTTTACTTTCACATCATTAGATTTGATCTAGGTACCTAATATTTGGACACTTGTCAAGATTTCACTTAGTTGAGGACCCCCTTTGATGATTTTTAATACAAATAGCTATATCATGAGCTCAAATTTTGACATCTATACAGCTGTCACTAGAATATTTGAACTTCAATGATTATTTTTTTGGGCTTGAATTTGACACTTATGGGGATATCCTAGACTTTTTGAATTCAAACAACTATTTCTTGTACCTTGAAATTGATGTTTGCACACCTGTCACCATGTTTCCCATGTATTTTACTTACAACAAATAATTCTTTTGGACTTTTTTAGACATTTTTTGTGGGATTTGTGTTTCATCCACTTTCTCTGAAGGAATTCATTTTCCTTATCTTTTGCCTTGAACAATTTCTTGTAGAGAAAATGTCTAAAATAATTCATGTCATTGGGATCTCTATCTTGAACAAAATGTTTGAAAGAAATCATCCTTAATCATTTTCCTCAGAATGAAAACTCTGAAAGAATTCTGCCTTTGGGCTTTGTGTATCGAACAAAATGTTTTAAAGAAGTTGACCTTCAAGGAAATTATCATGGGATAATTTTGTTAAAATAATTATGTCCTTAGAATTTCCTTTTTGACTTTTTGAAATATCCCTTTTCCCTTTGAAAAGTTTCCTTCAAAACTTTGAAAAGTGTCCTTCAAACCTTTGTCTTGGTCACTTTCCCGTAAGAAATATCCTTCAGGTTTTTTGAAGAGGACACTTTGTAGGAAAAATGACCCTTAAACATTTTTGTATTGGCCCCTTTCCTAAAAGAAATGACCCTTTTGAGGAATTATATTATACACTTTCCTAATAAAAATACTCTTCAAGATTTTTTGAAAAGGACACTTGCCTAAGAAACTAACCCTTTAGGGTTATTATTTCAAAAGCATTTCTATGAACCTTGTGTTTCATATAAAATGTCCAAAAGAAACATGTGTCTTTAAAACTTGTGTCAAACATTTTATTCAAAAGAATTAAGTCTTAAATAAAATTGTATAGATAATTTCCCTAAAATAAATCTGATACTTATCTTGAAAAATACCCTTCGAACTTTTTGTTTAGTCCACTTTATCAAAGAATGGTCCTTCAAGAAAAGTGTTTTGGACTAATTTCTCTAAAAGATACCCTTTAAAACTTTTGAATACTCTAACACTTGGCCAAAAGTTAAAATATAAGGCTAAGTGTAAACTTAGGCTTAATTTAGACATATTAACACAACTGTTCAACACCATGAAAACTTGATTGGATCCCTCCACTTGCAATGTTAAACCTAATTCTAAGCCACCTAATCCACTCAATAATTGGGACCCTGATCATTTATTTAAACCAAGCATAAGCTTGGTATTTGGGCTAAAAATTTCCAAAAATTTCTTGAGTGAAATAGAATAACATAACATGATATCTTGGAATGGTGGAATATGATAGTGGATTGAGGTTTCAAATGAAGGTACTATTGACTAAATTTTACCCTATGTTAAATTTGGTCAAAACCCCTTGTATTTTAAAACTTGTCATAAGGTTTCCTAGGTTTGAAATGTTCACCATGGTCATTAATTAATTCATACAACATGATCTAACATTGTCATATTTGTCATCTTATCTTAATATCCCTTTTTGCTACCATTTGGTCATGTTAGAGTGAAATATACACTTTTCCACTAAGGGAAAATGTTTTAATAGGATATATAACATACCACATGTCATAAAGGAGTCAAAAGAGGCTTTGAAACTAAAATATGGTACGCTTAACATATAAAAAAAGAGATCAAATATAAAAAGGGTAGTTTTAGATAGTTATATAGACTAAATGACAAATTTTGCACATGTGAAAGCTTCAAGAAGGTGTTTTGAGATCCCCATAGGTTATTTTTAGGTGAAAGTAGCTTCAAAAACTCTAAATTTGATGAAAATTAGTCTCTCTCTCATTGTTCTCTTAGGCAAGTCAACAAGGTCAAATAATTTTCTATTAGTATGGATAGGAGAATAGGAGTTAGAGTGAGTGAATTTATGGGATATTATTAGTATTTATGGTTTTCCATTTCATGGTTATGGTTTATATATTAGTGGTATATGATTCATGAACAATCACTAAGATAGTTAGTATACCTAAACTACTTGCACATCCCTAACACCTCAATTTTCTCATCTTTTTGCATTGATCTATATGAACCAAGTGGTGTATGAAGACTTTCAAAGTATGTTCATCCTTCTCATGGTTATTCTAACCTAGTTTGGCATGCATGGACATGAAAGAATAGGCAAGATCACTATATTGAGATAGAAGTGAGCACTAATGGCTTAAGAACAATATTTTCATAGTTTTGCTTCAAATCAACATATTAAACCTATGTTCACTTCTTCAGATCATGGATTCTCATATTTTCCATTCATGGTTGCATTAAAGAGGTGTTAAAAGTGAAAATCCAACATAGAGTACATAGTTATAAATGAAAACACATACTGCATACCACTCTACTTATATGTAGCAAGAGATTTAATAAGTACTAAGATTTATGGGTTTAATCATAAGTTATATCTCACATCTACTTGTTGAAATAGTGAGATATCCTTAGACCTCAACCTAAGATCAATACCATGAAATAAATGTTCACAAGATTGGTGTAAAAGTGTAGAGTTAAAAAAGTTTCTTAATGAGAGAGTTTACCTTAATTTCTTCAAAAATGGATTCTGTTCCACAAAGTTTCATATGTTGGTGAAGGTATGTGAAGTCTGAGTAAGCCCTATGGCTCCATTCTAGTAGCCTGGATATAATAATAACATTAAAATTTAATAAGGTGATTATTTAATTTAAGAGACTAATGGTTGAATGGATTTCAACTCAGTCAAGTTATATTGAAGATTATTAGAGAGCCACAATGCTATTAAACCCAAGTGAACATGTATCAATATAACTTACAAGTGACATACAATGTTGATGGTAGAAGGATAAGGAAATATGAAGGTAGGAGTGAGTATATCCAGGTGTGATATATCCCTAATGACCTAATATTAAATAAAAGGAGATAAAAATAGTGTACAAACAAGGCTCAACACCTATAGGGTCTTATTGGCTTCCTTAATTTCCACCTACAAGTTGACTGAGGAAATAGACTAGCCAAAGCAAATAGTGAGTACAGCTTTAAGAAGGCAATCAAAGATATAAGGTGGATGAACACATAGAAATCACCCTAATAGTGGTAACATCATACTTAACATGACATTCATAGGTAGTTAAAACATGAATTGAGGTGAACATATAGGTTTCAAACCTTAACCTATAGTAAACCAAAACCCTACATAGTCACAAGACCTATAAGCTATTTTTGGAAATTGGAGATGTTGAAGGCTATAGAAGTGTGATCAAGACTTGTAACTTAGTATATATGGTACTAATGATCTAAAATAGATATCCATGGTTTTATTTCAATTGTACTAATAGAGTAAGTTCCCTCTATTTTGTCTCAGACTAGAGGCACTCCCTGAGTAACATAGTCTACAGATCTAGTACATTCATGGTGAAAGAATGAAATGGAGAGTAAAAAATCATTATGAGATGATTTATATGGTTGTATTTAAGTTTAATAAATATTTAAAACACCCTAAATTCATTGGAAACACTCATAAGTGGTTATATACATAGAAACATAGCATTGTAGACTAGGCCTAAAACTAGGCATGAACCCTAATGGCTTCCAAACTTTACTCATAGAATCATGAGATATTTAAAAACCATGTGAGAGCCTTAATTAGATATTATAGAGTCCATAAAACCTAGTGGTTTACAAGGAGTAACTCAAATTGGCCATTTTTGGCCTAAATTTGTCTCAAGGCTATCTAAGATGCTAGTAAGAACTCGAGAAGCCAAATTATTTTGCTCATATACAGATAGTGTGCATGGTGCCTCAATAATTTAGGGATATTTAAGGGGGTTCATAAACTTTATCTTAGTGGAATTGGTTTAATGTTTAAGCATCTAACTTTTATGAATCATCACAAATAACTTAAATGACCTAAAACCCTCTCAAAAACATGATGAAGAAGATATGAATGGAAATGCATCCAAGAGGGATCAATTAACCTAGAAAATAACTTTTACATATTTTTCACTCCACTAGGATCCTCACCACTCAATTATTTTTTACTGTCACTTGTATAAAATGACCTAATTCTATGTTTTATGTAGGATTTGAGTTGAATTGTAAGTGCATAAGGGAATAAATGAATGAAAATCATTGTGGAAGGTGTTTATATATGTATTATAACTACTTAAACATCATTTTCACCTTGATTAATCATGAAATCTACTCTAATAAGTTGGTCATTGTAGGTAGTCTTGAATAAGACAGTGAGAAAGAGGGTGATTGTCTAAGTGTGATTGTGAGAAGGGTGATATTGAATATTTTGAAGCCTATTTAATATAATAGAGGAAAAATAGGTATAAATTAGTTTTATAATACCTATGAAAAAAAAATCCATGAGAATCTACACGTCACCCTAGTGACAAGTGTGTAAATTAGGCCTAAAGGGCTAATGAGTGAATGCAAGAAAGTGAATGATAAGTGACAAGGAGAAGGTTATCAGTTAGAGAGGAATATATGACTATCAAATATAATTTCTCCACCTTATTAAGTCAAACAATATGTTTCAATGACCTCTAATATATTCATGAATAGCCAAGTGGATTCCACATTGAGAAAGGCAGTTTCAAGAAGGATATGAAGGGTCTCCATGCTAACTTTAGGAGAATGATGTAATTTATATGGACCCTTGTCCAATAACACTTCATAGAATATTTTATAACTCCTTATCTCATATTTAAACTAGTTTTCAAGGCTTGAAACTTGGCCTTGTGATTGTTCAACTTCATTCTTTCTTTTTCCTCTCATATGCTTTATATATTCATGCCACTTTGGCATTATAAGTAATCCATAATTTGAATGGAAAATACCTAATGGTTTGACATATTTATTTACCTTTGAATAAATTTATGAAGTTTATTTTATCTTTACAACCCTTACCTAAGTATGTCAAGTAGTGTATTTTGATGACAAGTGATGATTTTTTCTCCTTACTTCCATTCTATGATTGTATGCATTATGTGAGTAGTATCATCTCTTCTAATAGGTATCATGAAATGTATGTTTTTTAACTAGAAGGAAATGTGGACTTAAAAACACCAAGATAAGATGAACTAGAGCTTCAATGGATTTAAGAGCTACCATTCTCCATAGAAGATGAGGATGACCAAGTTGTAGTAGAACATGAGTTTGATCAAAATAGTGTTTCAAAAATGAATGATAAGGATGGTAGTGAACCTATTTTATTTTCACTTGATCATGAAGAGATGAAATTTTGGGAAGAATTGGATAAATTTTGTTCAAATTTTTATGGTCCACCTCTACCCCATGAGAAGCTTGATGAAGGTATCAAAAGGAACAATATGGTAGTTGGTCACCTTGAGTCTCATAGGTAAAATCAAGGAGAGACTAATGACATGTGACAGCCATTTTTTTATGCTTCCTAAGGAATTTAAGGCCTTGAAAAACCACCATCTCAAATAGATCATAATGGAGACACTAATAATAGCTTACTAGTTGAGTTGTCAAGTAAATCACTATATGAGAGCATGACAAACTAGGAACAGCCCATGATCAAGGTAGAAATTAGATTTTTGATGAAAGGAAGACAAGTTTATAATGATTATGATTGGGTTTTGAAACCACATGACCAATTTATGTAACTAGGGATGGAGCCAAAATGTCTAACTACTCTCCTAAGAAGACATGAACATGCCAATGCTTCTAGCTACAAGTGGGAATCCTCATATAGTGAGAAATGTCTAAGTGGTCTCAAATCAAGACATAGAAATCAAACCTCATGTTTCCATAGTGATCAAATAAATTTTCCATTTGATCATAGGGTAAATAATTTGATCTAAATTTATTTGTGTTAGTGATTGTTGTTTTGTTTCAATAAGCGATCAAAACAGGTTTAGTTTGTTTCCGTGTTGCTTTGGTACTTTGCCTTACTTATTCTTAGGTTTAGGTGCTATTACTTTGGTGTCCTTTTCATGTTTTTATTTTATATATACCTAAGAGGTTTCATAAAATACTAAATCTATCTGAAAACTTTAAGAATATGGTCTTCTAAGTCATGAGGCCATATACGAGTCATCAATCTCATGAAAAGTGAGTGGGTTCTCTTGACCAACAAGCTGGTCAACCCCTAAAACCAAAAAAAAGTTCATAAACCCCACCTAAGCTTATAAATGGTGTTCTTCTGAGTGATGATGTCTCCTAAATTTCTTCTTGATGTCATTTAACACTGTTAGAGGTGTCATAGAGTCTAATTGTGATTGTCATATGTCCTATCTACTTTTATTCCTTTTTTTGATGTACAAGGTCCTCATGATGACCCTTGAGTGAGTGGAAGAATTCCAAATACTTTGAAGGCCTAGGAGGATGGTCTTAAGCATGTTTGATAGGCTTAAATATCCTTAATAGAAGTTGAATTAGTTTGACCAGATTAATGCTCCTATTGTTCATGAGTTTGAATACTATTAAGGTCATTTCAAGATGATATATATCCTTAATATAAATATTAAGGGTGTCCAAACTCCTTTTGGTTCATAGTGTGAATCCTAGTGGTGTGTGTCAATACCATTTTCCATAGTCTTTCTATTCAGGTCTATTACAAAGCTTAATTATTCCTCTCAAGACCTTAAAACACCTCATATGAGTCTATATTCCTTATAATTTTTTTATAAAATTTAATATTTCAAGTATTTAATTGTTCATAAATGCCTTAAAAGAATCCTTAGGCCATGACTAAGTGTTTCATATCATAAAAGGTCTCTCTTATAGTCAAATCATCATCCCCACTAGCCAAATGGGCCCCACACATGCCAAAATATGCCTCTTCATATTACCCAAAATACCACTAGTTTCAATGTAAAATTAACTCATTATTTCCCTCACTCTTCCCCCAAATGGTAGTTTAAGGTTAGAAATATGAAGAAAATGCATGAAAAGAAGAGTTTTCATCTATTTTTATAGGTTATAAGAACTTATACAAATAGTTCCATATAGAGGGGAGTCAAGGGTTATAGTGGAGTTCATGACACATTTCTAGGAGAAGTTTCATGATCACATAGTGAAAAATAAGCTCAAAACTGACCTCCCCCTCCCACCGAGTTCATTGGCAATCTAGATAGACTTTCAGGTTTTCACTCATTTCATACAAGAGAGAGAAGATAAAGATAAAATATTTTAGGGAGAGGAAGGGGGTAACTTTAAATTATTATTAATTTAATTTATCTACAAATACATGCCTTATGCTATATTAATAAATTCTAACAATCTGGTCACTCTAATGAGCTTATTCATCTATGCAAGGTTAGAAATTATAATGGTTTTGGTGAATTTTTTAGGAGTTTTAGAAAACCAATACTTGGTGTGTGTTTATAAGGTTTTAATAGACCATATCCATCACTCTCCACACTTTTTTCACATATTTGGGTGTGAAATCAATAAAATCTCCAAGTTTCCTCCATTTGTAGACTACAAATTAAGTTTTTTAGGTTGTAGGAACTTTTAGTGCATGAGTATGGAAGTGTTGACGTTATTTAGGTTATAATATGAGTTTATATAGGCCTTTAATACCTATTATACCTTCCCAATAACCTATTTCAACCAAGTCATTATGTAAAAATGAAACCCTTCAAATAACACCTTAAGGTGACTATCCTGGATGATTAGTGACTTCCATTACAAGTGGAAACAAAGTACCTACAAAAAGTCTTCAAGTTTTCAATAAGAATCCACATAAGCATCATATTTTAAATATACTATTTAATTTTTGCCCATATTAATCATTTCCTTATACACTAAATCATCTTCACTCTCGGCCCACTATGCAAATATAGACTACTCTTAATCATGTCATGCCAACTATATAAGATAAGAGATGAGGCATCATTGATGAATGGGAGTATTAGAGACATTTATAACCTATAAATAATAATATAATCCTATGAAAATTTATGGAAATAAATAAATCAAGATATATTTGGTTAGCATCACTCCAACTCTCCCAAAGAAAGTAACTCAGTCAAGACATTGAAGAAACTCAAACTATGACTATAGGGTTAGGAAATTATGATAGTATGATGAAGTTTTATTAAAATTTCAGAAGGTTTGAAGATAAAAAAAGGATTAAAAAAAAATTACCATGGAACCCAAAGAGTCAATGAGGTTTTAATTCACCTCTCAAGTGGAGTATACTCAGTTAAAGGCTTATATGCACACCTACCGACTGACTGTTAGAGATAGGGAAAATTAGATGAATAATTCATCTTGTTTCCAAATATATGAGTTTATATAAGTTTAAAAGAATAAATTAATATTATTATTGATGTAATCAAAGTGATAAATATTGGTCATGTAGGTAGAGGTATTATATCTCACCTTCTCACATAGTCATGGTTCAAGACTACCACCTACAAGCAAGATATTGGGCTTAATTATGAGATATGATGAAGCATGATTGGTGGAGATATTTAAGAGATGTATGGAAAGTTTTATATTATATATAAAATTCTTATCCTCCCTTTATTTATTCACTCATTTAATTAAATAGAGACCTTGACAGTTTACCCCTTTTAGGTATAAATCAGGTAGCTATAGACCTAGATATGGAAAAGAAGGGAATATATAGGTTTTAAAGTGTTAAAAGGGTTGGAAAAACTTGATGGAGTAAGAAATAAGATGTAATATAAGTTTAAAAATAATAAGAGACTCATATTTGTAAAATATCTTGAGAACCTATTAGGCCTAAAGATAGATATAAGCAAGTTGATGCTTTAAAGTTGAAGGCACTTGTATATTTTGGTGGTTATTAGGTCTAAATACACTTGAAATTGAATTTAGGTAGGTAAAAATAGGGTTACATTAACTTTATAATCTCAAATTTATTTTATTAATTCTCAATTGAACATTATGGTCTACTCAGGCATATCAGGCCTAATTAAGCCTAAGCGAGTCCTTCCTATCAAGATCAAAAGTAGAAAGATTAGGATGTATAACCCTACATCTATGAGAAACATAAAAGATATGAAAGGATCCATAAATTTATATGAAAAATTATCTTAGTGTATTATTTTTATACTTTACTCCTTAATATGGACAAGAGATCTTTAAGGCCTATTAGGCATAAAAGGACCCAAATAGGCATGTGCATGAATTAGAGATTTCCACTTGTTTTAGGGATGATGGAATGTTGAAAGAATTTGAGGGATAGTAAAGAGAAAAATATAAATTATTATTAAATTATTAGACTCCCAATTGAGGTAACAAGGGGACTAAACTGAGCCACTAGGGCTACACAAGCTTAACTGCATGTAAACCCTAGGCCAAAAGATGAGAGTGTAAAGTACTGAGTTGATGAATAAAAATGAATTTAAAGGTGTTATTGGGCCATAAGTGTATGTTTATTTTTCCTTTAAAACTTCATCACTACTATTTAATGGTTGAATAAGGTACTTAGGTCCCAAAAATTTAGACTAATATACTAGTGGTGAGACCTACAGGTAGTCTCATGAGAAAAGGAGAATAGGGATGAAGTTTAAGAAGCTAAAGGTAAGAGTAGAGGTGGGAATAATTGGTTAATAATTTTTAATTATTATTTTAAGACCTAAAACCACCTAAATATTACCTATACCCTTAAATATTAGTTTAATCCTATTAATCCTAAAGGCCACTCTTGAGGCTTCAAACCCCATGCTCACCTCAATAGCATAACCAGACCCCCCAAGAAAATCCAAGACTAGGAAAAGGTAAAGTAGGCTGGTAAAGATCATATTAATGATATTTTAGGTAGGATAATTCATAGGTATGTCCTACTTATTCTTTAATACTAACTTGAGTTACACATCCCCAAGCATTCAACTTGAGCCATCACTTCAAATGTTCATATCTTTCATTACAAAAGTAATCATGGAAAATGTTCCTAGGGGAAGTTGGGTACCCCTATGGAATCAAGATAAATGAATGAGTGATATGGATTGAGGGGCCTAGGTTTATGAATGAATGCTAATAATTTAGCCTACATAAACTATCTATAGAAAACTCAAGGTTCACCAACTTGCACTCACATCTCTCCACACAAGATGCATGGGATCCAAATCTTTTCAAGGGTTTTATGGGAGTCTATGGACTAAAAATACATGAACATAAGTTTGGTATTGGATTTCTAATATTTATGAACCATTCTTAAGATGGTAGACCTCCAAAACCCTACTTAAATTATAGACGTGACCTGACTTGGGAAAAATGAATATTTTTGCACTCAAACACCCTAAAATGACCTATTAATTAGTTAAAACATCTATAACACTTAAATGAGACCCTTCCCATGGTACTAGTCTATAAGGACACTATGTAATCTTTTTAAATGGTACTTTTTATAGGTTTTGTGACATTTTTAAGGTTTAGAGCTGTTTATAAAGTTATAAATCATTAGAGGTGAAGGTTTGGGACTTTTTTATCTCATAAAATCATAATATGTCCAAGAATTTACCTATAAATTCCTCTTCAAGTCTCCTCCAAATAGCCAATCTACATATGTGAAGGAAAAGGTAACCTAGTCACCTATTTTGGTAAGGTTGTAGGGGTATTTTTCTCAAAAAGGCCTATGTTATGGTCCATGATGTTATTTTAGACCTAGATTTTACCTATTTAGATGATATTAAGGTCTCATATTAGCTTTCGTGGACACTAAGCACACACATCTTAGTCAATAAGCCTATTAGCCTATCAGGCCTACTTGGTCAATAAAAAGAAATAAAGGTTGGCATAGAGAGGCTATTTTGGTATTTAATATAGGGTAATTACCCATGTAACTAATGATATATGTGATAAAATACACTTCATATACATAATTATTATTTTGGAGTAGTTTCTATGGCCTAAGTCAATATGCAAGAGAAGGTGGGATTTTAGGTACTTCATGGAAGGATAAATTGATTATTTAATATTTTAACTACCAAAAGAGGTAGTAATTGACCATATTTAGGCATGGTCATTCTTTAAACGGAGTCAAACAAGTTAGATACAACCTCTATCACTCCACATCAATGCCTAAGGGTCAATTCAAAGACCATCAAGAAGACCAGTGCATGAAAGGGGTATAAGAGGCTATTGTAACTCCTTGTAACTACTAATGGAGTGGACTATGTTAATTTATGACCTCTCATATGTAACTCCACACCATTTATCCTCTCCTTCTCTCTTCATTATGATATATATTCAGGCTTAAAGGCCTTGATTTGTATCCCTCACCTTGATATGAGGAAACTTTGTATGGTTTTGTACAGGATGAACCTATAAGACTGATGAATAAAATGTTGTAGATTATCCATGTTGATTTATAGTGTGTATATTCTTGTTTTTATGTGCATAATTTGTATAAATATTCCTTTAGCATGTCCTTGTCGCACCTATATATTGATAAGTTGTCTTATGTTGATGTGTCAAAGGTTGGTGATCATGTTTTGAGTGTAACCTAATTGGAAGTGCCTCAAGATAGACCTCCCACTCATCACCTCTAGGTTGTATCCATTTATCATGACCTTCATGTAAAACATTATTGCATAGGATCCTTGGAGCTAGTGCTTTAGTTCATGTCTAGTTCACTAGTATTATTAGGAGTTCAACTTGAGTGGATGAATGACCATATTAGTGCATCACCACCCCTTAGATTAGGTTTGTTTTATGTAATTTCTATCCATTTTAACCCAAACATTAGTAGGTTTTAGTAGACCAAGACCAATTAGATGCACCAATGGAAATAGCCCCGTAATCTAGAGGTCTAGCCTAGTCATAAGTCACCCATAGCCTTGAAGGTAGGCCTGGTAAAAATCCTTAAAAGGGTGTGGGTTGGAGAGATAATAGTTATTACATGCCCAATGGGACCAAATTTGAGCATTAGAACCTTCAGAGTAGTATCTTGTCCATCACAAGTAGCTTCAAGCACTCACATGCCAAGTTTGTAGTCTAAAATTAATGACAAGGGTCATCACTAAGTCATCATTGCAAGGGTAAAGAAAGTTCTTGTCCATTATTCACATTTTTATTCATATGATCCATGAGGAGTTATGGGTGCCTTTAGGGCAAAATTTAGTCATTCACCTCATTATCAATAACCCTATGACCCACATCAGCCCCATTATGACCCATATCAACTTTATGTTGACCCCTACTAGCCCTGTAATGATCCACCTTAACACTAGTATTATCACCCTTATTATGAGTCATATTCACCTTCTTGGTATCCATCTTCTCCTCTTGACCAATCATGACACCAACATATTGTTCCTTATAGTCATCCTAAACCAAAAGATGATGATTTAAGCTTAGATATTGAGAAAATAAAGGAGGAAAGAGATAGATTAAAGGAATGTCTTAGGTAATAGAAGGAATTTGAACCAATCCCTTGTCCATCAACAAAACACCCCTATAAACCAAGAACAACTAGCCAAGGTAATATCTCCTTATCCTTTTCTTACCTCTATGATCATTAGAGATTTCTTAGTTCATAATTTCTTGTTTGATGATAGGGAAAATAGACTAGTTGTCCTTAAGCTAGTGGCTAAAAAATTGAATTTGGTGTATGAACCACTTCTAACATTGAATTACAATTGAATGGATCAACTAAAAGTAGTTTTTATCTCATAAAAAAAAATTAACTTTTCACTCATGCTTACCCCAAGCTCTTATTTTCATAAGACATCATTGTTTCAAACTTGTCACCTCATTTTTCCCTATTTTTGTCTAGTGATTTTATGGCCAAGATTTGGGGATACTTACCCTTGTATATGTCTTACATGGTATGTAAGCTTGGATATGGTGTAGGAGTCAAAATTAGGTTTAGATCACTTTCTAAGTTTCATATTGATCCGTACACACCAAACACCTCCATTGTAGATTACCATCATCCTCCTACCCATAATCAACATCTGTGTGTTCTAGATCCCCTTCAAGATCCACACATGCCTTGTTTGGATACTATAATAACTTTAACTTAGATGATTTCATGGGGTAGAACACCAGATTATGTTATTCTTGTCATTGAAAGATAACCTTCTCCAACACATATTTAGAGTCAAACATAAGAGAAAGGTATGGAGTCTAGTTTAGGAGATGTTTCAAGTTCTCCAAGTTTCCCATCAGTCTTTCACACTGCATCCCTTCATGAAAACAAAGGTACATTCAATTTTGATAAGGAAATTGAAGAATGTAATAAAAAGGGTGTGGTGTCTAAGGTTGATACTCATAAAAATCCAATTTGGAAGAGCACTTTAGTAGATGTAAAATAATCTAATGACGTATCCTACCCTCCCACCCTTTCCTCTTGTGAAAAGGAACCAAGTACACTAAATGTATATTTTGACCATCCAAGTGTGGCAAACAACTTGCCAAGATTAATCAGTGAGATGGCAGTCCTTCAAGAATTGGATCATGTTACAACTACATCTAATTTATAAAAACACCTTAAAGAGGATACCCAAATATTATATGATTAAGAGATCCATATTTTTACACTTATTCATCCTAGCATATCAAACTTTGAACATGAAGGGAAGTTGTATGATGTAGGGTAGTTAAAATGGTATGATGTTAAATTTGATGAAGATGAAGCACAAGCCACTCCTCTATGAAACAACCATGAAAACAATCTACATGAGACTAGTGATGAAGCTAAGAGAATCCAAGTGAATTAGATGATCATTGGTAGTAGTATTATAATGAGTTCTTGAGTGAAATAGAAAAAATTAGCATGATAGCTTGGAATGGTGGAATAGGATAGTAGATTGAGATTTCAAATGAAGGTACTATTGAATAAATTTTACCCTAGCTAAAATTTAGTCAAACCCCCTTGTATTCTCAAACTTGCCATAAGGTCTCCTAGGTTTGAAATGTTCACCATGGTCATTAATGAGGTCATACAACATGTTCTAATGTTGTCATATTTTTCATCTTGTCTTAATATCCATTTTTTCCACCTTTTAGTCATGTTAGAGTAAAATTTATGCTTTTAAACTAAGGAAAAATGTTTCAAGAGAATATCTAATGTACCACATGTCAAAAAAGATTTAGAAGAGGCTTTAAAACTAAAATATGGTTAGTTTAATGTACAAAGAAGGATCTCGATTATTAAAAAGGTTGTTTTAGATGGTTTTACAAACTAAATGACATATTTGGCACATATGGAGGCTTCATGAGGGTGTGTTGAGATCCCAATAGGCCATTTTTAGGTGAAAGTAGCTTCAATAGCTCCAAATTTGATGAAAAGTAGTCTCTTTCTCTCTTATCACTCTCTTGGGTAGTTCAACAAATTTAAACAATTTTTAATTAGTATAGACAAGATAAGAAGAGTTAGAATGAGTGAACTTTTGAAATGTTAATATTATTTATTGCATTTAATTTAATTTTCATGGTTTTTAGGTTAGTGGTAATTGCTTCATCAATAATCATTAAGACTATTAGTGTCTCCAAACTACCTACACATTCCTAACACCTTAGTTTTCTCATTTATTTGTATTGATCTATGTGAACCAAGTGGTGTATGAGGACTTGAATAGTATTTTCATCCTTTTAATGGTGATTCCAACCTTGTATATCATGTGTGGACATGGAAGAGTAGGTAGTATCACTCTCTTGAGATAGAAGTGAGCACTAGTGACTTGAGAACATTATTTTCATAGTTACAAATTTTGTCTTTGTGCAAGTCACTTAAATCAAGATAGTACACCTATGTTTAATTATTCATATCATGGATTGTCATATTATCTATTGAGGGTTACATTTAATAGGTATTAAAAATGATAATACAACATGGAACACATAGTTATAAATAGAAACACATTCTTCATACCACTATGTTTATCTATAGCAAGAGATTCAACAAGGACTAATATTTTTGGGTTTAATCATAAGTTAGATATCACATCTACTTGTTGAAATAGTGAGACATCCTTAGACCTTAGCTTAAGATAAATACCTTGAAATCAATTTTCAAAATACTAGAGGAAAGGTATAGAGTTGAAAAAGTTACTTAATGTGAGAGGTTACCTTAACTTCTCTGAAAAGTGACTCTGATCCACAAAGTGTCATTTTTTACTAGAGGTATATGACATATGAGTAAGCCCTATCGATCCATTATTATAGCCTATATATAATAATAGCATTCCAATTCAATAAGGTTATTATTTAGGTCAAGAGACTAATGGATAAATGGATTTCAACTTAGTAAATTTCTACTGAAGATGCTCAGATAACCATAATGTTGTTAATCCCAAGTGAACATGTAGCAATACAACTTTCAAGTGACCTACATTATTGATAGTAGAAGGATAAGGGCATGTGAATGAAAGAGTGAGTAAATTTAGGTGTGAGATATACATAATGACCTCAAAATAAATAAAAGGAGATAAAAATAATGTTTAAAAATAAATTAACACCTATAAGAACCTATCAGCTTCCCTAATTGCCACCTATAGTCTAACTAAGGAAATAGACTAGCTAAAACAAATAGAGAGTGAAGGTTTAAGAAGGAAAGGAGATATATAATGTGGATAAACACATATAAATCACCCTCATAGTGGTAACATAATACTTCATATGGATTTAATAGGTAAGGAAAACATAAATAAAGGTGAACATCTAGGTTTTAAACATCAACCTATAGTAAACCAAAACCCTCTACAGTCATAAGACCTATAAGCTACTTTTGGGAATTGGAGATGTTTAAGGATATATAAGTGTGACCAAGACTTAAAAATTAGTGTATATTGTCCTAATTACCTAAAATATATATCCATGGTCTTAATTTTATTATACTAATAGGGGAAGTGCCTTATATTTTGTCTCAGACCAGAGGTACTCCCTGAACAACACAATCTATAAATCTAGTACATCCATGGTGAAAGAATGAAATGGAGATCAAATAATAATTGTGATATTATGTATAAGTTTTTATTTAAGGTTAAAATATATTTAAAATTCCCTACAATAGTTATAAACACTCAGAAGCTCTTATATATATAGAAACATAGTCTTGCAGACTAGGCCTAGAATTAGGCAAGAACCCTAATGGCTTCCAAAATTCACTCATAGCATCATGTTATATTTTAAAACCATGTGATATACTTCATGGCATATTTTATAGTTGATAATACCCATTGGTTTTTAGGGAGTGACTCAAATTGGTCATTTTTGGCCTAAATCTATCTTAGGGCTATTGAGGATGCTAGTAGAAACTCAAGAACCCAGCTTATTTTTCTCATATCTATATGAAAAATGTGCATGGTGCCTAAATTAGTTATATATAGTTGATTGGGGTCATAAAATTAATCTCGATGGAATTGGTTTGAGGGTTAAGCATCTAAATTTTATGAATCATCAATAAGAACCTAAATGACCTAAAACCCTCTTAAAACCCTCTCAAGAACTTAATGAAAAAGATATGAATGGAAATGAATCTAGGAGGGGTAAATTTACCTAGAAACTAACATTGACATATTTATCACTCCCCTATGATCCTCACCACTTAGTTATTATCTACTATCACTTGTACATACATGCTTAATTCTATGTTTTATGTAGGATTTGAGTTGGATTATAAGTTCAAAAGGGAATACGTGAATTAAAATAATTGTGGAAGATGTTTATATATGTATTATAACTCCATAAACTTCATTATCACCTTCATTAATCATTAAATCTAGTCTAATAAGTTGGTCATTGTAGGCAATCTTAAACAAGATAGTGAGAAAGAGGGTGACTACCTAAGTGTTATTGTGAGAAGTGTGATATTGAATATTTTGAGGCCTATTTGATAGACCAAAGGAAAAATAATCTCTAAATGAGTTTTATAATACATCTACAATGAATATCTATGAGCATCTATAGGTCATCTTCGTGACAAGTATGTGAATCAAGCCTAAAGGGCTAATGAGTGAATGCAAGAAAGTAAATTATAAGTGATAAGGAGAAGGTTATTAGTTTGAGAGGTGTATATGACTATCAAAAATCATGTCTCCACCTTCATAAGTTAGATAATATGTTTCAATGACATCTAAGATAGTTATGGATAGTCAAGTGGATTCCTCATTGAGAAATGCAATTTTAAGAAGGATATAAAGGGTCTCTATGCCAACTTTAGAAGAATGACATACTTCAAATGGAAACTTGTCCAAGAAAACTTCATATACTATTTTATAACTCCTTATCTCATACTGTAACTATTTTTAAAATCTTGACACTTAGCCATGTGACTATTCAACTTCATTCTTTATCTCTCCTCTCCTATGCTCTATATATTCAAACCATTTTGGCATTATCAGGAATCTATAATTACTATGTAAAATACCTTATAGTTTTACATATTAATTTGTATTTGAATAAATTTATAAAGTTAATTTTTTCTCTAAAACTCTTTCCTAATTATGTCAAGTAGTGTATTTGAATGACAAATGATGAATGTCTTCTCCTTGCTTCCATTATGCTCTTGTATGCATTGTGTGATTAGTAACATATATTATAATAGGTCTCATGAAATTTATGTGTTTTTTAAGTGTGTTTTGAAGTGTGAGAGATAATATTAGTATATAATATCAAACCTCCTTTTCACGCACCTCTCGATATGCATACCAATTTTACCTCCATGTAGAAACACTTATGTTAGAAGAACATTGAGTTGATGTCAGTTTTAGCAGTCTTATTTCTTAGTGTATGTTTGTGGAGCTATATTTGGTGTATCACATTCATTGGTATGGGTTTTTTTATGTTTATTTTTCCCTTTTCACCCCCAATAGTGATTAATATAGTGTAGTGTGTGAGCCTAAAAGATAGATCAAGAGAACTAGCCCTTTGAAATATAGAGATATATCTCTTGTAGTAGATCGCCTATTTGTAGAGATAGTTCCATGTTATCCCAAATTGGAGAAGGTCTATTTGAATTATTTAGGGTAAAAATTTTGGATATAATAATTCTAGGATGCTTGATAGGATATGAATTCCAAGAAGGTTATTCAAGGTCGATGTTAGCTTTGATAACAAAGAGGGTGTAATAGTCCACTTCTTGAAGTATATGGTGACTCTAACATTTGAATATTGATTGCAAACTAGTGAAATATTTCATTCATAAGGTAAACACAAGGTCTCTTACCAAATTCATAAATTTTGAATTCCAAGAGCTTACTCATTATCCATACAAAGAAAACATATTTTCTAACACCCATCCTTATCCAAAGGAGTCCTACCTTGCTCACAAACCTATAAGAAAGCTTTTGATTGGCCCATTATTGAAAATTCTTAAATCTACCATAATAAATAACCTTGTTATTATTGTCTTAAATGTATATATTCATCTAATACTTTCCCACTATGATGACATTCACATATCTACCCTCAAAAGTGTTCTCTCATACATCGGTGAGACTACCATTACCCATATTAAACATATTATAAATATTTATAACTTTTATAATATACATCACATAATTTAGGAAAACATAAAAATTAGGTTGTTAGATATCTCTTTCAATGGGAATGCTCTTGACTAGTATGGCACTTTGGCCCCTGAATATATCACCACTTGGGATGAGTTGGGATAACTTGAAGACAAGAGTGATAACTTGTCATTGAATAGGTAGATAATTAGCATAAGGAAAGCACCTAAAGAGTTTATCCAAGACTTAAACACAAGATTTTAGAAGACATGAGATAAGATCCAATTCTTGTTAAGACCCACAACTCACCATGCTTTCCTTTACTATCTTAAATCTTTTAATAGTGACATTTCAATGATGATACAATATATGGGAGGGATCACTTTTCCTTATGCCTATGAAGTGGCCATTTGGGTAGAGAATTGTTTGATTCAAGATGGGAACATTTTTCCAAGACCTACCATGCCTCTATTCCCTTATTTTCAAACTTCTAAACCTATTGTTACTCCCATTCCTACACCTAAACATAAGCCTTATACCCCTAGTCAACCAAGTAAGTCTAATGAGGTATAAAGACTAAGAGATATGGAGAAAGAGATATTAGGTCTCAAAAGGATAATAAAATAGCATCAAGTGAGGCCTTTACAAATCCATTATCATTATAATCAATCCTACCCTAGCTATCAAGTCAATAGACCACCCTTTTAAGGTCATTCTCAAGGTCAAGGACAACTAGTTCAATCTAAATCATATAATAAAAAAAATCCTAATGCTCCTTCAACATTAAAAGCCTTGGTTCCTAATAAAAACAACCTTTAATATGATAATGATAGTTATCCTTCATGGGATCAACCTCATGATCCATATTTTGATGTCAATGAGTCTTTCAATTAAGGCTTCATGGTAAGTTTAGGAACTATGCCAGCTATGACTCAAGATGAGGTACCAAATCAAAGAGATACCAATGGAAAGAGTGCTCAAGTGAGATATAAATTGGTCAATTTATATAAATATGATTAATGTTTTTTGAATTAACTATTGACATTTTGGCCTACACAATCCAAATGTCAACCCTTGATATCAAAAAATTTTTGTGACCACCACCTTAGTCTGTTCATAGTGATTCCTGACATAATCATGTCATCTTTATCCTACTAATAATCCATGGGTCTTATTAAGGTCATCATAATGTGTCATAGTTCCTTGTTTGATCAATTATTTCATGAGTCTCTTGAGCCTCATGGTAATGTGTTAGGCATCATAGTGTCTTAGAATGAGAGAGATCATTGTCAATGGTCCTAAAAATTCAATGAGTACTTAGCCTTATTTAAAAGGTATATTGATATTTTTTGGTAATATGAAGGTGTTTTAACTATTTTATAGGATATGATATGAATATAATAAATTATTAAAGTCCATTTTACATGACTTACTTATCTAAGCCATATAGCTCCTTCATTACCCCTCCTAAGCCATCAAACTCCCTCTAACCACTTCATATAAGCCCAATTCTCTTATAAAACTTTAGAAAGGGGAAATTTATTGACTAATTATATTGAAAGGGTGGCCTTGAAGTGATGTTATCCACACCACAGTACTCCCCCATGCATTTCATGACACTTAAAACCCATTTTGAGACCCACTCACACTCTTTCACTAGCCAAGTGGGTCCCACATGCCATTTTATGGATTCTACTTCCCATTTAATTTTATCCTACTTGGAATGGATTATTAATTCATGGTTTATCTCATTTGACCCCTAAATGGTATTTCAAAGTCTAAACTTGAAGAAAAGGGTGAAAACCAATAATTTTGGGGGTTTTTTTAGTTGTACAAAACTGTAAAACTTGTACCATATAGAGGAGGATCATAGGTTGAATATTAACTCATGTCTAATGTCTATATAAAGTTTCATGGTGAATGGATGCCAAATAAGCTCAAAATTAATCTTACACCTCATCCACCCTCTTTGCAAGCTCAAATAGCTCCTTAAGTTTCTACTTGTACTATACAGAGGAGACAGAGTGGAGGTCTTATCTCTAGCACACAAGAAGAAAACTTATGAAGATTATAATTATTGGAATTTGTCTATGGATTGGTCTCCTCATATTTATGATCATTCGTTAAGAAGTTAAGGAATTTGTATGCCCTTCACATCTACATAAGCCAATTTCAACTGGGTAGTTTTCATAGATTATTGACTTATTTTCTAAATCCAATGACTAATCCTATTTTCCCAAGTCTTTAAAGAGCCTTCCATAGAAATTTAAAATTTTGGCTCACACGTGTGAGCTCATGAGATCAGTAAACATCAAATTTAACCTAGTCTGTAATCTATAGGAAATTTGAGTGTATTAAACAAGTTGAAGGTCCTCATCAAAAGTTATTTGGCTGAGTTTTTAGAGTTTTTAGAGGTATTTCATGGTTTTTAATGAATTATTTCTCAATTTTAATGTTAAATATCCCTTTTTATCTCAGAATAACTCAAAGGATAAGTTATCCATAAGTAAAGATCATTAGGTGACAAACTGTGTGTATGTCTATTAACAACATCTATAGAGCTCAAAAGTAGCTCAAGAGCATGGGAGAAGATGTTAGAAGTGATGATCGAACATATTAATTCCCTTTACAATAAGCTTATAGACCTCCATGATAGCTTTAAGGGCTTAGAAACCACATCTCTTACCTCCCAATGCACTTTAGCCACTTTTAGCAAAGTTTAAGGTTTTCCTGTGGAAAATTAAGGTTTTATGAGTTATTAAAGTTTCTTTTTGAGGTTGTGTATCTTGTGTTTATACCTCCAAAATTTCATGTTTTCTTAGGTATATGTTTGGGGTCCTCAAAAGTACATGTGGTTGGTATTAGAAGGGGTCTAACCTTTCATTTCATGTCTTATCCATACCCTATCACTTGAAATCACCTTAACTACCTTTCACTAAGTTTCACCCCTATTTTGATCCTTCAACCTCCTTATTACCCCACTGTCACCCTTCTCCATCCTTTCATCCTTAATTCTAAGGCCTAAAATCATGTAAAGAGACCTGTTAGCCAATTTTTTTACCCTTATTTTGGAAATTTTTGTTGGCTAAGTTCAACATCTCTTGTCTGTTTTTAATCTAATTGTGAAGGACTC
Organism: Torreya grandis; assembly: GCA_037957365.1. Lineage (NCBI taxonomy): Eukaryota > Viridiplantae > Streptophyta > Pinopsida > Cupressales > Taxaceae > Torreya > Torreya grandis. The sequence goes on along the minus strand of JARHVA010003681.1, from coordinate 1,796,473 downwards.
ATGAAGAACCAATTGTTTTTTCTTCTTTAGAAGCTTTGTTTTAGCCTTGTTCAAGTGTTTTTCACCCCTTTTGCCTAGGTTTTATCTGATTTGGAAGGTTTCCTTTGTTTCAAGTTTTTTTTCCAAGCCTAGGAATTCTTTCAGACTTTTTATCTCAGATAAAAAGTCCAAAATAATTGTCTCTTTTCCTTTTCCTGAAGGAATCCTTTGTCTCAGACTTTTGTCTCAGACAAAAAGTCTAAACGTATTTAGCCTATCTTTTCCTGAAATATTACCCTTCATAATTTTTCCAAAGGGTTATTTCTATCTCCAAAGTTCCCTTTGAAATTTTTTTGAAGGGTCACTTTTCTCTCCAAATGCCCTTCAAAATTTTTTTGAAGGGTCACTTTTCTCTCCAAGTGCCCTTCAAATTTTTTTTAAAGGGTCACTTTTCTCGCCAAGTGCCCTTCAAATTTTTTTTAAAGGGTCACTTTTCTCACCAAGTGCCCTTTGGAATTTTTTTGAAGGGTCACTTTCCAAATCCTAAACGTATTTAGCCTATCTTTTCCTGAAATATTACCCTTCATAATTTTTCCAAAGGGTTATTTCTATCTCCAAAGTTCCCTTTGAAATTTTTTTGAAGGGTCACTTTTCTCTCCGAGTGCCCTTCAAAATTTTTTTGAAGGGCCACTTTTCTCTCCGAGTGCCCTTCAATTTTTTTTTAAAGGGTCACTTTTCTCGCCAAGTGCCCTTTGGAATTTTTTTGAAGGGTCACTTTCCAAATCCTAAAGACTTAAATCTAGAAGAACCTAAAGTCATCAAGCTTAAAGAACCCAAAGTAGAAGAGCTTGGAAAACTTGAAAAGGTCTTGACAGTGCAAATCAAGTTTTCAAAACTACTTAACTTATAAAGCTTGATCCAATGGCTAATCCATGATAAGAAAATTGATGGTGAAAATAAATGATTTGGGTCATTTTGAATTGCCAATGGAAAGATCAATCAATGAGCACATGGATTCCTAGTAATGCCTCTCCAAGGCAAAATAGAATGAAAGTGACTCTTTTCCATGCCATTATACATCGTGATAAGCCAAGGAGAAGTAGTTGGGTGCCAAAATAGATTTCTAATAGGTGGCTCCATTGATAGAAACCATTTTAATTCCATCTCTAAACATCATTATTGGGTTGAGAAATCACTAAAAAAGCATCTTCAAGAGGGCAAGCCAAGGGCATTCAAGAGGGTGACATGGATCAATCAGAATGCCCTAATGAGCATCATTGACAAAGTTAATTACAGCCGAAGATGGAGACTTCTAATAGAATTGATTCCTATCCTTAGTAAAAAAATATTTCCTCTATCTCTCTTTTTTCTATATAAATAACACCTTGGCTAGAGAAAAAGAGACCACACAGTGTATGGTGAAGCCCTATTGGAATGATTCAAGTTCTACCTTTAAGCATTTAGCATAAAAAAAAAATCAAGATTTTTTTGGGTTTTTGGCTTGAGTGTGCAAGAGATGTATAGTGGTAGAATGTGATGATTTTCTATCCTTCTACCCACTTTATCCTCCATACCTGAATAATAGTTTTTAGTCTAACTAGACACATAGTGTGTATCTAATTGTATTAAATTTTTGCATGTGTATTATTTTCTTAAATGTGCAAAGTTTGCCTTTCAGATCATTTGCCTTATGCCATTTTTTACACATATCACCTTTGTGTTGAAATATTATTGTTATAATCTTTATAGTTTTTCAATGGTTTGTGATTTTTTGTATTATACACTAGAATCTGACATTCTTAAAATAAGATTTCCTTTTCTATAAATTTATAACTCTTTTCCATTTAAAAAAGATAATTTAGCATATATTATCTTAAAAATACATATACATAGAGATATAAATTTTAATCTATAGGTCCATTTCCTCCATAGCCATACCCATAGGCCTACAAATGTTTCAACATTACCTAAATCTGGTAGAGGACTGCACACTCTCTTCTAGGGTAAAATATTTGGAGACAATAGTTGTAGCATGCCTAGTGGGACAAGGTCTAAATAGTGGGAATATTATTGGTGTGTCTTCTCTCTTATCATATTTTGGAAGAATCTAAGAAAACACCAATGGTGAATCTAAATGAATTTCTAGTTATAAGCAGCCTAGGTGTCTATTAATGAAGATTTTGATCAATTATTATCTTTTCATGTGACTTATGAAGTTGATATGGATGGATATGAGGATAATAATTACCATACACCTCTATATCAACCCTTTCATGACATTTATACCCTTCTCAATAGTCCTATCAAGAATACCATCCTGCCTATGAGTCATGTCAGGCCCTATGATCAACCTAGTTCCTTTCCAAATGAGTATGTTATTGTTAACTAGCCATATGACACATCTTCACCTCAGCCTCATCATGATGAGTCAGGTAACAACATTAGTTTTAGGGAAGAATATAAATCTTTAAAAACCTTACTTGAATGAGTTACACAACCCAGCTACTTTGTCCAAGATTACTACACTTCTCATTCTCAAAATGTGTGGGCAATTATGCCAAGGTTTTTAGAATTAAAAGAGCATATGAGTGTGATAGATAAGTGTTGTGACGAAACTCTTGGTGGTCTTATGGATTGGTTAAAGGTTTTAGTTAGGTTTTTGATGGACATGTGGGGGTATGTTGAAGAAGAGAATCAATATGCCATTAGTGAAGGATTATCTATGGCAAGAAAAGCTTTTCAATGGTGGGTTCATATGTTAGAGAGATGGGAAACCCAAGAGGCTATGGAATAAGTTGTATTTGTAAAATAATCTCCAAAAGGATATGAAGAGCCTCAAGAAAATGAGGATGATGATGAAATATTGTATGAAGAACATCACTTTCCTATTGCTCATCTTATTTTACCCCTCCCTTAAGATACCATTCAAGAGGTTTCACCCATCTCCATTCCCACTCATGAACATCATACTCCATCCCCAACCTGTAGACCTATGTATTTCTCTTCCACCATTCCTCTCCTTGAAAAATAACCTATTTAATCCTCAAAAGAGCCTACTAGTTCCAAGCTTCCAACTTGGGACCAAACTGTGAAGTATTGGGGGAAGAAAGAGGTTAAAGGAGAAGTATAAGAATAAGATGAAAATCATGAGGTAATTTTGGAAGAAAGTGATGTGCCCTCAACCCAACAAAGCCTCATTGTTATCCAAGAGTCATTTCAAGATCTTTCTCTTTCTCCCGTATCCATTCATAAGCCTCTCACTACACCTTACATCCCTTCTTCAGTTAATTCATCCATTTTCCACCCTCCCACCCTATTTATTCTTGAAGAAGCAACTCTTTTGGGGGAAACATCAAAGGAGGGGTGAATTTAGTTTACATTAGAACAAGAGGATGACACAAGTGATGAGGAAGAGAAATTTATCATTAGATCTCCACCTGGGGCTATCAAACATAACTCACCCTACCTAGACTTAGAGAGAGAGGTATTTAGAGAAGACTCCATGTCTGATCATGAAGTCATAAATTACCATCTCAAGTATGAAGTTGAGTGCATTATCAGGGAGATAATTCAAGGAATTCCTCAATAAGTTACAATCTTAAAAGAGTCTCATGAGATCAAAGTAGAAGACATAGTGCTTTAAGATGACTCAATACCTATTTTTGATTTTGAATCACCCTCAAATACATCAAAACACGAAGAATGTCATCTTGATGACCTCATTTATCAATAAGAAAAAAGAGAAGAGGTAATGATCCAAGATGACAAGGAGGACAAAGATGTTTTACAATAGTAAATGGAACTTTTTCAAGAGCTTGAAAACCTTTGCCAAGTTTAGAGACAAGTACATGATAAGGTAGATATAATTTTTCCCATGGAAGACAACGACCAAGATTAGGTAGACTATGCAAATCTCCTTAGTGAGCTTGAAGAAATTGTAGCTAAAGAGAATCCCAATCTCATTGAGAATACCATGGAAACTAAGAATGCAAACCTTGTTGCATCACCATTGGAGGTGAAAGTTGAATAATCTTGTGAGAAACTTGAAGTTTTTGAGCTATAAGAGAAGTTAATTTCTTTGGATAACCTATTTGGATTTTGTTGGTTCTTATTAAACACCATGAAGAAGATGGAGGCATTGATGCCAAAGATAAAAAGGTTGCATACCTCATCCAATCCTCTATGTCATGAAGCTAAGAAGGTTTAAAAATAGCCCTTTGATCTAGGAGGAAGTGTTCACCCTTGCTCATCCCTTTTATAAATACTAGTTTAAGATATGTTTATTTATTTTTATTCATTATTGTGTTCCCTAAGTGATTTATAGCATAGGTGTGTTTTCCTTCTTTTTTTTTTTGATGTGCATCTCTACCTTGTGTGTGTGATCAACCTAGCTAGTATGTTTTTGAGCCAAAGATTATTCATTTCTCTTTGAAGTGCCTATATGTGTGACTCCATGCCTAATAGAAGGATTTATGTGATTGGTCTTTGGCATAGCAAGCATGCCTCCCCTAGGAATCACCAAGAATGTTCACCAAATTTATTACCCTTCTTTTTGAAATTTCCTTTGGCTAAGTTTAGCATCTCTTATCTATTTTCAATCTAATTGTGAAGGACTCATGAATAAATAGTTGTTTTATATTCTTTGGAAGCTTTGTTTTAGCCTTTTTCAAGTGTTTTCACCCCTTTTTCCTAGGTTTTATCTCATTTGGAAGGTTTCCTTTATTTCAAGTTTTTTGTCCAAGCCTAAGAATTCTTTTGAAATTTTTTATCTTGAACAAAAAGTATGAAAGAATAGTCTCTTTGCATTTTCTTGAAGGAATCCTTTGTCCTAGACAAAAAGTCTAAAGGTATTTGGCCTATTTTTTCCTAAAAGATTACCCTTCAAATTATTTTGAACAGTTCTTTCTCTCTCTAAAGTGCCTTTTAGAATTTTTCTAAAGGGTCACTTTTCTCTCAAAGTGCCCTTCAAAAATTTTCCAAAGGGTCACTTTTCTCTCCAAGTGCCCTTCAAATTTTTTTTAAGGGTCACTTTCTAAATATCGAATACTTAAAGCTTGAAGAACCTAAAGTAGAAGAGCTTGGAAAACCCAAAAAGGTCTTGACAGTACAAATCAAGTTTTTAAGACTACTTAACTTATAAAGCTTGATCCAATGATTGATCCATGATAGGTAGATTAATGGTGAAAATAAATTATTTAGGTCATTCTGAATAGCCAATGGAAATATCAATAAATGAGCACATGGATTCCTAGAAATTCATCTCCAAGGCAAAATAGAATGAAAGTGACTCTTTTCCATGCCATTGTGCATTGCAATAAGCCAAGGAGAAGTGGTTGGGCATTGAAATAATTTTCTAATAGGTGGCTCCATTAATAGAAACCATTTTAATTCCATCTCCAAACATCTCGATTGGGTTGAGAAACCATTTAAAAAACATATTAAATAAGGAAAGCCAAGGGAATTCAAGAGGGTGACATGGATCAATTAGAATGCCCTAATGAGCATTATTGGTAAAGTCAGTTACAACTGAATATGGAGACTTCCAATATAATTGATTCCTCTCCTTGGCACCAAAATATTTCCTCTCTCTCTCCTTTTTTTTATATATATAGCTCCTTGGCTAGAGAAAAAGAGACCACATAGTGTATGGTGAAGCCCTACTAGAATGATTTAAGTTCTACCTTTAAAAATTTAACATAAATCTATTTCCTTCAAAAAAAATTTGGGTTTTTGGTCTGAGTGTGATAGAGATGTATAGAGGTAGCATGTGATAATTTTCCATCCTTATACCCACTTTATTCTTCATACCTAAACAATATTTCTTAGTCTAACAGGTCACACAGTGTGTATCCAAGTGTATAGAATTTTTACATGTGTATTACTATCTTGAATGTGCAAAGTTTACCTTTCATCTCATTTACCTTATGTCTTTTTTTACACATCTCACCTCTATGTTGAGATATTTTTGTTAGAATATTTAGAGTTTAGGAATGGTTTGTGCTCTTTCTATATTGTGCACTAGAATCTAAGATTCATGTGGAAAATAGTTTTGGTGTATCACCACTCTTAGAATAAGATTTCCTTTTTGTAAATTTCTAACTCTTTTCCCTTTAAACAAGTTGGTTTGGCATAGATTATATTGTAGATACATATACAAGGAGCTATCCATTTCAATATAGAGGTCCATTTCCTCCAAAGGCATACCCATAGGCCTATAAATGTTCCAACATTGCCCAAATCTGGGAGAAGACTGAACACTCTCTTCTAGGGTGCAAGATTATGAGACAAAAAGACCTACATCCACCTTCTAATAGTTAGAATCCATAATCTTGTATAGGATTAACCTATGTATGTCATGTACCCTACCAAGGACACCTCATAAGCACCTACAACCAGTCTTTTAACATACTATAGCAGAGTTCTAAAGAAGCATTCTAATGAGTGACTAAGGAAGCCCTTCTAAGGACAAGCCTAAGAGAGAAAATAAGAATTTAGGTGAACTCTAAGAAAGAATACAATGATATGTCATCACCATAAGTATTCCAAAATAACATCCACCTTAAGTGGCACATTTGGACCATCCTAGTCCATACAATAGGGTATATATCTCTTTGGTAACTATGTTTTGAGAGTACAAGTTAGAGTTTTAGTATTAAATAAGAGAGGGAAGTAAATTATCTCAAAATAGATAATGAGACCTTAAAGGTGGAACCATCACCAAATATACCTCATACCTTTACTCTAATTACTATCCCATATAAGGCTAAAAATAACACTACAACCACCTTAATTGGCTTAAGCTTGAAAAATGAAGATAATTGAGAAAAAAATATGTTTCATGAGACTGTAGAGTTTATTATGAAGATTTAAGGTGTTATTCATGCTAAAAAAATTATAAATCTCATATGAGAAACCTTGATTCACTCAATAATATCCTAACATATAATAATCACCTACAACATCACCATACTAAGACAACAAAAAGCTGTGAGGGAAAAATAAGAAAAGTTGTAGGGGACAAGAGTTTGGACCACTATATTTACTTAAATCAAGATGAAAGGTGGGAAATTCCATAGTGAATATAGAGTATCAAACACTAATGGTTACCATATACAATAAGGATTCATAATCTAAGAGTTGAATTGAAGAGGTAATAGTACTATTCTAAGTAATGAATGTGGGGAACTCAATTTAGGGGAAAAATGATGTATAGATGGTCCTTGAGGTATGTGAAGTCTATAATGAGTGTATGGGTTATGAAATAGGCCTTTTTGATCAAAATAAACCTCATTCCAATGTGGAATCTAGACTATTTGTTATAGAAAAGGGTGCACAAAGTTGTCTTAGTAATTTTTGTGCTTATTATAACTAGGGGAAAACTTGGGATATTCACTTTGTGCTCAACATTTTACACTCATTTGTGTTAGCATCAATTCACATAAGGCATAAACCTTATACACCCACCCAAAGTATAGCTAATAAGGAACTGGGACCTACATTAAGCTAGTTGTGCCATAGCACAAGACATTAATTATGGGACTTTGTCAAGTCAAAGAAGGCTTTAGGTAGGTCCATAGGCACAAGCCTTTCATGGGATAAGCATAGTGGCCTATAGGTGAAAGCATATTGGTGGACTAATATAAGATTCATATGGGCACAAGCCTTTGTTAGCCTAATCCTATCATCACATAGGCACTTCAAGGTTCAAAGGGCTATTTCGTTTTAATTTCTCATACTAGACTTATACTTCTATAAAGGGTAGGAACTCTTGGCACAGGATTTATACTCATATTCTCTACAAATTTATGGTTAAATCATAAATTATTATAGGGAATCCATTAACAACGTGAACTAGAACCTCATAAAAAACATTATTAACATAAATGTATTGAAATTATAACATTATAATCATTACACATTCAAATATCAATACCAAATATGTATAAACCAAATACTTTATTTGCTACAACCATTCTTTGTCATTAAAAGCTTAATAAAATAGAGTATTTAGTTCATGATATTTAGAATACAATATGCTTAGCTCTAACTACCTAATGACCTAGAATATTATAAGAGATTTTATGTTATTACAAATGGAGTCGCCATGGTATCCATATACTAAGTCTAATGGTTACTAAATGTATTCATAGAGTAAATTCCAATTTACCAAAGCTTCTTTGCACTATTTTTACATCTCTACATCAACTAGTTTGAGATCCTTTTATAGAACATCAGGTTCATCTCTATCATGGTGGAATGTGCCCATCAAATGCCAATTTTGATCCTTAGTGATAATTCCTATTGGCTCCACCACCTTACGAGCTTCACACTATAGTCACCACATATTTCCAAACCTAGAAGATGCCTGAAAGATCTGGGAACCAACTAGCCACCTACTAGTTGGTGCAAGGTATGCATTAAACCCTCCAATTGGTGCCAAAATGAAAAAATGTCAATCATAATGGTAAATTATTACATCATTTTGATGTGTATGTTGTGCTAGAGTTAATCCATACTTATTGAAATAAGGGGCCAAACATTACTCCATATAAAATTTATAGTTTGTCCTCAAACTAGGTTGTCAAGGACTTTGAAGTGCAAAACTCAGGTGCACTTTCCATAAGCTTAGAACTAGAGTCTTTAAATCCCTTTATGATAATATCTATTTATTTAGTATTAATATCTATTTTAGTGGAGGTAGAACTAAGTGCAAGCACATCAGTCTTCTCTATCTTCTTTTGGAAGGTTGCTACATTTTCCTTTACCTTATCCACACTCCCATCCAAGATTGCTCCTTACTCACAAGCCTTCATCTGTAGATCACAAAAGAGTGATTCTAAGTTTTAATTTTTCTCCTTTATCTATGTATGCTTTAACCTACTTGTTGAGTATACCTACACCATTAGTTTCTCCTACTCCTCTTTTGCCTCCTTTAGGCACACATCTATGAATGAGGCTTGGTTGGAGAAGCTCAATAAGATGGCATTGGCTACATATTTTCCCTCTTATAGTTTCATAAAGAGGTCTTATACCTCTTAAAACTTAGCAAAAAACTATTTTTTTAGTGTGGTGTATGGATCCTCTTATTCTTCTTCTTACGTTGGCTCAAGTTTTAATCTTGGGAGCATCTGTTACACTAGCACACAATGTTTATCAACCTTAGAGAGGCTTAAAGTATCAAAACCAACAATAAGGGATGGTTTATATATCTCTATTTACTCACAAATTTAATTTGGTGGCCTACACTTCCTATTTGACTTCTTTGTGGAGATTTTTCCATTTTCTCACCCTATTGTCATTTATGATATTTTTGTACACAACTTCAGTGGCCATTTGGATTAACACATTCACCAATTAAACTAAGTTAATGGAATGAGGGTTTATGGGGAGGGAGTGATTTCCCTCATCAAGCTCTTCCATAATCAAATTAGTTTCTCTAAGCACCTCAAATTGAGAATCATCCATATAATGATCAAATGCAAATACAAGTTGTTTGTGCATCCTAGATGTTGTGGATTGGGGGCCATGATATCATATATGTAAATCTCATCATCCCCTCATCCACTCATCCCATCTATGCCTTCTTCCTTATGCTTAATTCTACATTATCCTTCTTGATGATGGCCATCTCAATTTTTTCTTTCCTCCTCTTCACTGGCACCACCACTCTCTTCAGTACTATCCTAAGAGGACTCACCTACTTATTCCTTAGGGGTTTTTTCCTCAAAATTTTCCCCTTCATTTATTTCTTCTTAATGAGGCTTCTTAATTTTCACCTCTAGGTTAATCCCTTTGGCACTAATGTCACCTTGTTATTACTGGGATTCTACTATTGTCTCCATTATTTTTTTGAAGGTGTCAGTATCACCTTCTTTTTCTTTAGCCACCCCTTCACTACTTGGGCATGCCTCTTGTGCAGCTTCCTCTACCTTCTTGGTGGGGGTCCTGGTTGATTAATTGATTGCCTCTATGGTTGGTCCTACATTAGTAGGAACCTATTGGCCTTTTTCTTTTCTTTGGCCTCTTCTTTTTCCTTATAAATTTTGTGCTTCTCTTTAAGTACTAGGGCCTTCTCAATGTCTTCCTCACTCAAGCCCATTTTATTCCACACCCTTCTCTTCTTCTCTTGTCTGTAGAGGTGGTGTCAATGGTTCTTTGATAGATGAAGATCTTATTGTCTCCTTTGATTATTTAAGCATGGTGGTTGTGCCACTTTGAATGGCCTCCTATGCATCCTTGGCACTTGGATCTTCTTCCTCTTCTATCTATAGGATATAAGTCCCTACTCTTTCTTATTCAATCTCTTCTTCCATCATAGGCACAAGGGTCTCCTCTTTCTCCATTTTTTCTAGAGTTATAGCTAGGAACATAACTAGTCCCTTAGTATTCTTCTTCTTATGCTTCTTACTAAAGGAAGTAGTCTTTGGAATGAAGGTTACACGCTTCTTAGAAGCTAGAGGTTTTATTTGTTCTCTAGAGGTGATCTTTAACTTTATGCACTATGTGATCTCATCAAGTTTGTCTCCCATTTTATTTTGGAGAGTATTCTCTTGCATCTTAGGTGTAACCTTTCCTTCCTTGTCAACTAAGAGGGGGAGCTAATTATATTTTTTAGGATAAATGCCCTTCTTGCATGACTTCATTTCATAATAGAGGTTAAATATATGCCTATTTATTATTTCTCTAGAGGGGATAGAGGTTTATCCTATCATAATCATCCTCTTCATCATTGGTGTCCATAGCTCTAGGGCACACATACTAGTACATCAACATGTTCTTGTCTTAATCCATGGCATTCACTAGGATATATAGTTATTGTGCATTAGGAATTTTCTTTATCATCACCATGAAATATTTATAAGAAAACACATAAGGTATCTTAAGGCATCCAGATATGTTCCCATCTATGAGAATCAAGTGAATTACACATAAATGTTGCATTATAGTGAAGGTCACTATTCCTACCAACTATTGGGGTAGCCCCTGAGTGATGTGCCATTCAATCCCAAAGGCCTCAATATACTTGTCACACTACCCTTGTCTTATACTTACACAAAAATTTTGGTGGGAAAATGAAGTCTTGATACTTCATCATAGGGGACTCATTATGGGGTGAGAACACCCAAAGTTTATCATCATCTTTGTCTAGCAGACTGATATGATCCATCACTATTAATATCAAAAAATACCCCCACTTGAAGGTTTCACATGCTTTGCATCACTCCATCATGTTCTTAAAAATCTCCTTAGTAATGAATTTGGAGATGTTAAAATCCACCCCTTGTGTTATAAGATCTACAAGTTAAGATATTGTTAATGTCAGATAAATGCCTACTAGGTTATAGTTTGGAACTCATCAAGAATGCCATGGACCTCATGCTAGGGTTTTATATATCCTTGATATGGAACATGAACCCTAACTTGTAGTAGCCTAAGAGCTTCATGACTCTTGACCTCCTCATCATCCTCTATCATTTGATGGATATCTACCCCTATACTTGGGAGTCCCATGATCCTACTGATGAGGCATGCCAAGATCCACATGTTCCTCCATATGAAATAGAACATATCACCATGTATGCATAAGAGGAGGAATTGCACCAATTCCTCTAGCCTAACAAAGTTTGACAACTCAAATAGTTAGGTTGCACTAGTTATTTCTAGTTTATCTCAAATGGATATTTCAAAGAATATCATGCTCTATTTTGTCTTATTTCCTGTGTCAACCATCTAGTCTTGGTTAAGTTACTATATGTTGCTCCTTATTTGATTTTTGTATGCCTTCAATATACACATGTGTGAAAAAGATACCCATTTCTCCCCCACCATGACTTTTATGGGAATTTTATTTCTCTATAATCAAGCTTTGCACTTACTTTTGGGTCTACCACCATGATGATAACACCTTCTGCCAGTTATGCCTCTTATTCTATAATGGATGCTTCTTTCACCATCCATGATTTTTTAGCATCATTTTGTGTATGCAATGGAGATATACTTAACCTTTTATTACCCATTTTGATTTGACTATTGTTAAAAGATGGTTGGTTAATATTTCTAAATACCTTAGTCATGCTTGACACTTCTTCACAGTCATTGGATCTATGACTGTGTCTTCATCTTGTGAGATTTGTACATGTTAATGGTGTAATTAACATTCTATGTAATTTATACTACCTTGTTATCTATAAATTATTCTCCACTCACCTCCTTTCCAATTCAAAACAAATCATAATTTATGTCTTTATTTAATTGTTCTTACTTGGGGGCTATGGATGCTCTAGTTTTCATTATGGTAGCATTTTTTATTTTTTGGTTGGCTTTAAATATATTTATCTCTATGTTCTAGTCTAAATTTTCAAAAGGTTTATAACCTATTATAGTTTATCTTTCACCTCTTTATACCATATTTCTAGTTACCTCATTAATGGCTAGAAATTAATGGTTTGGCAATTTATAGATTTCTTAAAATCTACTAAACCTATAAATTTTTTGAAAATATACCCCCAAATTCTCATTTATTATGGATCTTTGGTGCTTTCATTGTCACAACATTAAATTTAATTAATGTTTTATTCAATGAATTGATAGGTGATTAAAATGGTTACTTATGGCTAACATTTGGGTGGGTGCTAACTTTTTTGATGATCTTTTTCTTTCACTTTGTTCACCTTAGCATGACCTTCTCCCTTATTATGGTAACTTGGGTGTAGTGCTTCATATGCACATGATTTAACCTCCTCAGTTCCATCTTCTCTTTATGATGTGCTTCCTTATAAGCACACCTCTCTTTCTTGGTTGATTTCTCTATGATTTCATGTTTCTTGCTTTGGCCTTCCATACCCCATATAAATCCTTGTGTTGGTGCTCTAGCACTTCATTCTATCTACTGAGTTTTTTATGTATTAGAATTTTATGCACCTCCTTTGGTCAAATTGTACTTAGGTTTTTAAACCTAGCAAACTTCACATGCCCAAAAACTTAGGTGTCAAGCCTCAGGTGATTACAAATCATCTGTGTTTGACTCACCTAACTAGATTTATGTGTGTGTCATAAGGGTTCTCCTATGAGCCTAAAAGCACCACACTTATTCACTAACACAAATAAAACAACATAAAGCTTTGGCTTGTGGTAAATTTTATTATGATCAATCTCAAATAAATTGACTTATGATTGGGAAGTTTGTGTCTTATGGTACAAGCACCATCTTAGTGACTATAGGGTTTCAATATATTGTCATTAAAATTCTTAGGGAGTATTTCACCCATCAACATGCATAGATTGCATGCACTAGTCTCTAATATACTATGGATGACATAAGGTCCCATATACCTAATATAAAATTTTCTTGGGTACTTGAGGTACTTTGAGTCATATAGCAAGACCAATGCACCTTTGGTAAAAACCTTGTTCTTGATGTGCTTGTCATGCCATAGATTATAGTGCACCTGTTCTACTTATTATCTCCATCTTACTGGGGCATGTGTCTTGTATAAGAACTTAAGGTATTTCAAGAATGTTCTCAAGGACTCTTGGTCATCCAATCAACCAATACATGCAATGTGTAATGAGGGCACTAGAAATTCCATGGGTAAAATGGCATCAATGCCAAACACTAATTGAAATAGTGTAGCCTTATTTAGGCACTTGTACATAGTGTGATAGGCCCACAATACCGCTAACACATGGTCATCCTAATATTTGTGACCAACATCACATATCTTTATGAGGCATGTTCCTAATATCTTATTGAATGCCTCAATGGTGTTATTCACTTGGGGATGATAAGGTGTAATCTTATGGTGTGCCACCATATATTCTGTCAACAAGATTTGAATTGTTTCATTCTTGAAGTATGCACCCCAATCATTATTTAATCTAAGTGGGTACCCATAAAGACTAATGATACTTTACTAGATAAACTTTACTATAGTGGTAGCTATGCAATCTTTGGTGGGCACTACCTCAACCCACTTGGTGAAGTAATTTATGTCCATTAGAATGTATCATGCACTTGTACACCTTGCAGTGGGAGTAATAGGCCCAACAAAGTCAATGGCCCATTTTTTGAATGGTGTTTGGGTAAGGATGTGAATGAGATTCATCTCATTTAGGTGTTTGGGATTTCCCATGTACTAACATATATCACATGATTTGGCACAATCTTTTTCATTCTAAAATAAATTTGGCCACCACAATCCTAATTGTAGTACCTTGCACACCGTAGAATCTCCAGTGAAATGGTCTCCAACAATCCCCTCATGTTCCTCTTGCAAGACTGAGTCCCATTCATACTCTAAGACACATTGATGTGGGACCTTGTTATGGCTCAAATTATATAGTTCCCTACCAATGATTTGAAAAGGGGTGGCATAAATTATGAGCTCCTTCTCCTTAATTGTCATGGTCTAGGGTGTAGATTTAGATGTTAGAAATGTAGTTTCCTTAGCCAAGTCTTATGGTATAAATTAGACCCTATAAATCTATGCATGAGGCATATCATCCTTAATAAGCACTACCAAATCACTATGGTTGATGTGGGATAGATGGTCTAGGTCCAGGTTTTATTTTCCAAGTTTTAATATAACAAAGAATTATAATTCTTGATATGAAAAAATCCATCAAAAAATCTGCCCATGGATAATAAGTTTGTTCACTAGGTACTTAAGCACCTTATGATAAATGAAAAAGATAAATGGAGTCACCAGTAAGTATTGCAAAAAAATCTGTAGGGTGTAGACCATAGCAAGCACCTTACACTCAATTGTGATGTAGTTTTGTTCTACCTTGTGATGAGGCCACTAATTGTTCTATTTATAGCCTCATCCATACTCAATTATATATATTTTTCCTATATGAATCCCTAGAACTATCCATGACTTATATAAATAAATGAATTAATTAATTAATGATTATATGTATGCATTAATATATACATGCCATGTTATTTATTAATGATGTTTTTTATTTGATTATATCATACTTATGTAACCTTATTTAATAGACATTTGAAGGGTAGAATAAGACTATAGGAATCTTGCTTGGTCATAGAACTTATAGAGAAGCCTATAGTAAAATGGGCTTCTAGCATATATCAACTGTAGGATTTCACCTATAGGTTACCTATAACAACAACCAAACTATAGGCTTTCCACTTATAGGTTACTCATAGAAACTACAAGCTTACACCTATAGGAGCCCACAGCCACTACACAAAACAAACCATTATTATGATAATAAGTAATTAGATTTTAAGGACACATCTAGTAATCTTAGAAACAAAGAAAATAATTGAAGAGGATCCTCCATAACAGCTATATGGATCCCTCACATACAAATAAACTTGGATGTGTTTCCAAAGGATGAATAAGACAAGGAAAATGGAAAGGAGAGAAAGAAGCAAAACATCAAAGCTACATATATTGTCCTTTACCCAATCAGGCCTAAAAACAAGTAAATTTAAGTTACTAACCCCCTAAAGGTTGATTGGGTTAGTTGCAAAGTATTTGTACCTTTCCTAGTTTAGTGTTTTTGGTTGGAGATAATAAATTACCTTATGTATTTAATGGTAGAACCTAGATTAGATTAAGGATGATGGAATTGTAGAAACAAATTGCATTCTAATTTCTATAATATTGTAATCTATTATAGAAATCTTTAATTTCTACAAATCTGAGTAATGAAAATGCTAATTCTATAGGAAGATTTTGTAAGTCTATAAGAGAAGGATTGGAACTTAGTTCTGAATGAGGAGGGGCCCCTTGAAAGGAGTTGCAATGAAGATCCTAACCCTTCTTAGATTAAAGTGTGTTGTGTGAATTGACTTCATTAATATTTTGATTATATGAAGTTTGATGCATGTGTGACTCATAAGTGTGAATAATTTATGCATTATATTATAATAACTTCCTCGTATATCTATATGGTGAAAGAAGTATAAGTTCATGGTACTACAACCAGCAATTAAGTTAGCCTATGAATCAATAATGCATATATAGTGCTAACATCTTTGAAAAGCCTATGTACCCTAGGTTAAAAATTAATGTTAATTAGATTTAAGAATTTGGTATTAATTGGGTAATAATTCTGACCAACACCTTGGTCAATTTTTTGCTTATGAAAGAAATGGGATGGTCCATTTTGCCTTCACCTAGTTATACCAGAATGTCACCAATCATAGTACTAGATGCATCAACATGGATATGGAAGGGAGCTATCTATTTGGGAAATTGTAATATCAGTGCACTTGCTAGTTTGAGATTTAGGGTCTCAAATGCATCTTCCTACATACTACCCTAATAGAATGGACCATACTTTCACAAGAGATCTTCTAGCAATGCTACAATCTTAGTATAGTTCCTTATGAACTTATTATAGTACCCACAATGGCCAAAAATAGTGTGAATGTCTTTCTATGTTGATGGGGTTTAGAGCTAAAAGATGATTAAAATATTCATAGGATCAATGAGCATACCATCTTTGTAAATGATGTGCCCAATAAAAGTGTTAAATGGCATTACAAAATCACACTATTTTATGTTGAAAAAAATATATAACTACTTGCACCTTTCAAACATAAGGTGCAAGTTGTCATAATGATCCTTTACTAACCCATACACATTCTATTTATCTAACTATACTTGGAAGAATTTGTGAATTAATTCCTTGAAAGTAGTGATCACCACTTGGGAGAATATGACTAGCATATTCTTTAGTCCAAATGGCATCATGTTGTATGTGAAATAACCCCATTTTGTCATAAAGGTAGTTTTGGGCTTATCTTCATCCTTGATCTAGAATTGATGGTATCCTAATAACCCATTATTAAAAGTGTATATCTCATAACCTATGATGTCATCCAAGACTTCATCAGTGAATGGAGTTAGAAAGGGGTCGATTACATAGGTGGCATTCAACAATCTATAGTCGACACAAATCTAGATGCACCCATACTTCTTGATGTTGATAACCATGGGGATAACCCATTCAGATTATTGCATATGGTAGATGATGCATGTGGCTATCATACCATCAATATTTATTTTGACCTTAGCACAAACATTAGGGTTAATCTTATATGGTCACTTCTTGATAGGTCTTACCCCATTGATTAACTTGATTCTCATCTTCCTGAGGGATGGGTGTGTGCATTTCATATCTCAATAATTTTGAGAAAACAAGTCTTGGAATTCCTTCAAGAGGTCCAAAATATGTGTTATCTTTATGTCAAACCAATAAGTTCCTAGAGTATAAATATTTGGTTTCCCTTTTGAGTTGATATCTACCTTGGTAGTTCTTAGAAGTACACAATCGGGTTCATTCTTCTCTTGGTGAAAATCCTTGACCTATCTACTAACCTCAATTATTTATATTCTAATATGGGTAAGGTTTCCTTTTTTAGGATTCTATCCTAAAATTGACACACCCACTTATTTTTTCCTATCAGATCTTGCCAATTATGTGCCTTACATGTTTCATCATCCTCATCACTAGAGTCACTATTGAGGGTTTTCTCTTCAAATAAAGTTAAGAGCACTAACCCTTTTTCACCAAACACATATTTTAGGTGCTCCTCCAATATTACAGTGTCCTCAAACACTGACTTTCAAACTACCTATAGTGGCTCAATCAATTTAAGGTTTTACGATGAAAAGGAGAAGGTGTGAACAAACCATTCCTTTAGTGCATCCCAATTGGATATATCATAGTGTATCTCATATATAATGTACCATGCCCTCACTCAAGTCTTTAATATCTTATAGAAAGCATGTACCCATAGGTTTATTAGGGAATTTTCACCGTAGATAGTCTAGGTTTCTTTGCAAAGTCATACATGCACTATGGGGTTAGATTTGCCAAAGTAGGTTGAGATGTCCATGTCCTCATTGCTCTTTTTGAGTCTAGTGCAAATGAATGCCTTCACATCTTGCCAATTTGGAAAGCTAGGCTTTTATGTTACCCACTAATGAGTGGTATTACTCTTTAATGTATATACTAGTATGCCCATTCTATCCACCTATTTTGGGATGTATGATTCAAGGTCTCAGACATAGTCTTATACTAGATTACTCCCTTCATATCTTAAGAGTGTTGCAAGTTTTCCTTTGTTGAGGAAAAACACTCTTTTCCCCTTCTTCTTAGAACAAGGGACCCACCTTTAAGAAGCACAATCAATCTTGACCAACCCATCTTTACTCATTTTAGTGCCTTTACATGTAATAAATGGCACCTTCAACTAGTGGTCTCACATGATTCATCAACCCATTGATCTTAGGAAACATAGGTGGTATCTAAGGCTGATTGTTCATCTTCCCAAGAGAGTACTCCATGATCATTTGGGTTAAGAGTCTTGGTGCTTTACACTATGATATTATAGATGTGGTTTATCTCATTTTTAATGTCCATGCTCTTATCATAGGGGGTCCTTTGTCATTTAATAGGGGAATAACTACCCTCTCTTTTCCATTCTCAAATATTATGTAGTGATTTTTAAATTTCATGTCTACATTATTTGCATAACACCATGGCCTTCCTAGAAGTGTCAAATAGTTATCGTGCTCTACTAACTTGATCACTTTAAATTCAACATGAAATTTGGTGCCCATAATATCTAAAATCATGCTCTTTATAATTTTGATAGGATGTGCCTAAGTCTTATTGGCCATGAAGAGTACATGAGGGGAAGTACTCAATATTGGCCTACCCATTTTCTCTTAGGCATTCTTGGTAAATATGTTGACCTCAATGTTTGTGTCTATAAAGACCTCACAAATAGACCATTCATCAATAGTGGCATCCATGATGATTTCTTCGTCATACTCTACATTTTGTGTATGTTAAATTTATCACACCCTCTCTATGTGTGGTGCAATGACCTCAATTTGATTTTCACCCACATGCTCTAGGAGTAATTTCTTCAATAGGGGAAGCATTCCCTCTATTTATAAGAGGTGTATAATCTTATTTATTTCTTGTATCTCAACTTCTTAGCTATCTTGCTTCTTTCAAGAGGTAGTAACATGCACTTTTAGGTCTTACACTAAATAGATCTCCCCTTGAAAGTTTTGTATTACACTTATGACCTACTATAATACATATTTTTGGCATAATGGGTCTAGGTACGGCACAAATTTAGGTTTAGGCCACACTATGCACTCAGTGTGAGCCTTATCCCCATATTTTAGGCATAACTCAAGGATTGTTACAACTAGGGGTTGAATGTTGAATCCACTATAAGTATTTAATTGCACCTTGACTATATCTACATGGGTCAATTGTATATTTGGGGTTCATTTTTCCATTTTTGGCTCATGCTTAATCACTCCTATGCCCTTATCTATGTCAAACCTATATTGGTTCAACTTTTTATATAATTTAAGGTATTTTTTAGACCTTATGGGAACCTCAAAAAGATGCACAGTAGGATGTGTAGGGAAGTCATACTAATAATTCTCTATTGAGACACACTTATAACATGATCATAATGGGAACCTTCCACAAATGCATTCTTAACCTTTCCCTTTGGCACCTACTTACATCCTAAAGCCTATATTCTATTGACTATAGCCTTCATTTCCTTGGTTATCCTACCCTCCAATTACTAAAATGGCCTATCATGCCCCTCTTTCCATGTTCTCACACATTTTTTCAATCACCTGGTAATCAGTAGTGGTATGGGTATAGGTGTCATACAACCAAAAATATATGGCCATGTTGACTTGGTTAGTGCATTATAATAAAGGATAGTTATGGATGTAATGCACCTCTTAACATAATATGTATCTTATAAGCAAAGTGTGCACAATCCTTCATGGGTGGTTAGTTTGATTATGGCCTTCTACTTTCTATTCGGTGTACCATAGTCAACTTTGAGCATCCTGTGAAGAGTTAATAGTAAGTTTTTAGAGCTGGGAGGTAATAGATGAAATTTATGCCTCCATAAATGGGTTGATCTTGGTATATGCACTTTCGAATACCTTGACTCTGAGCATAGATTCAAGTGCTTCATGAGGGTCTATAAAAGTATTCATGGAAAGCATTGTTCATAATGACGCTAACAACCCTCCAATGAACCACTATGCATGCTAAGAAGAGTGAATATCATATGGGAGCTTCAATAGGAGAGTCTTGAACCTTGAATTGTATAGGTACACACTTTATAAGAGTCCTTAGATAATATCCTTGAGTTTGGTGATGCTCTATACTTCAAACTTTGGAATGTTAAGTTCCTTTAGGAATGCATCCTTTAGGATATCATAGTCAATCATGGCCTAGTTAGGATCAAATTTCTTGTACCAGGTGTGGGCACAATAGAAAAAAGTGGTCATAAATTAACTCACCTTGAAATATTATTGGGTTATGCCCTACACACACTACTATATGTTCACATTTTAGCACATGTTTTGTGTCATTCTCCACACCATGACACTCTAAAAATTGCATGGCCATTTCATAGTAGATTTGTTGTGTGTGTGGGGGGGGGGCGGGGGGGGGGGGGGGGGGGGGGGGGGGGGCAGGCAGTTGGTATTTGGGTTGATTATCCCCTATCATCTATATTATTGGTGGTCCTCCATTACCTCCAACCACTAGGTTAGGCATTGGTAAAATCATTACTTTTGGTGTAGTTGATGTTGATGGTAACGTACTACTTACTTGTGTCACTAGACCACTTCCTATGGGTTCTTCCTTACTCTACATTATTGACATCAACTGAGTCGGTATACTCATGTTCAAGTTCAATTATGTTGATATAATACCCAATTATTTATAGGTATTTATGCTCACCTCCTTATATGGAATAATTTTTTCAATTATAAATTTTCACTCTAAGTTTACAAAATGTCTAAGATCTATGTCAACAATAGGGTTAATTATTACATTTTGTACTTTCTTCAAGTGGGATATCTAGTGCATGACCATGAACCATAAGTTCAAAATGGGTAGGCACATCAAACATATATTTAGTCACTAAATCCTATAAGAACCTGGTGAATTCCACACAAGTCAAATGTTGAGCTTGATTAATTGCTTCATTATATTTCTCATCCTTACACTATTTTATTTCAAGAGATCCTTCCCCATGCCCTTCATGGTTGCTATGGGTTCTCTCAACACTTTCAGGTTTCTATATATTCCATAAATTTAAACTCTTATTATGGGTTTGTCTCCTAAGCTCTCATGTGTCAATCTACGCATCCCCTTCCATTACACCTCACCTACACATCCCCATCTCCCCCTTTTCATTTCTCATAGATGAAAGGACTTTAGACCTCCATCCCCAAAGTTTCAAAACCATAATCCACCATTAGATTTTTAAGCTCTATGTCAAATTCCTTTATAAGCAGACATTTAGGTTCATGAAATAACTAGTACTCTACTTCCTCAAGGAACGAGTATGTTGAGATTACAAACTCAAGTATGTATCTATTTAGCATTCCTTGCCACCATTTATCTATGCTCTAGTCCAAGTGGCATCCAGGGCCTCAAGCCTCTATAGGTGCTCTTTTATCCACTCATATCATTATCCATAGATTTTTATTTGATGGGTTGAATATGTAGCCAACCCTTTGTACACATGCTTAGGTAACTCAGAAAAAGACCTCATATAGATCATCATATAGTTTTTTATAAACCCATTTTCTTATATTTTATCCTTTTTTGTTATATGCTTTAGTATAAAGCTATCTTCCACCTATTGTATCCATCGCTCAATTTTTTCAAAGGAGACTTAGTACATCATTCTTCTGCACCATTATAGCAATAAAATTCAACATGGGTCTTAGTAATGGAACCAAAATGTTATTAAAAAGGGTGTAGAAATTTATCTTAGTTAGTTTTGGGATTGTTATAACTAAGTGAAAACCTAGGATATTCCTTTTTCACTCAACATTTTACACTCAGTTGCACTGGCATTAATTCACATAAGACACAGGCCTTATGTGATCACCCAAAGTGTAGCTAAGGAAGAATTGGGGCCCATGTTGGGATATTTGTTCCATGGTGTAAGACATCAATTATGGGACTTGGTTAATTCAAATAAGGCTTTAAGTAGGTCCATAGGTGCAAACCATTCATGGGCCAATCTTAGTGGCCTATAGGCATAAGCCTTTTGGTGGATTAATTTTAGAGTCATATGGGTGTAAGCCTTTGTTAACCTAAGCCTAACATCATATAGGTGCTTGAATGGTCAAAGGACTATTTAAAATTAAGTTTTCATACTAGGATCACATTTATAGAAAGGGTAGGAACTCTTGGTGCATGATATATACTCACATTCTCTACATATTTATGGTGATGTCATCAATTATTATAGGGAATTCACTAATGACATGAATGAGAATATCATAAATAATTTTATTAACATAAATATATTGAAATTATAAAATTATAATCATTATTCATTCAAATATCAATACCAAAGATGTATAAACTAGATACTCTATTTGTTATAACCATTCTTTGTCATTAATCAAAGCTTAATAAAATAGAGTATTCAGTTTATGTTATTTAGAATAGAGTATGCTTAGATATAACTACCTAATGACTTAAAGGCGCATAAGTGAGCTTGGGTGCTTACAAATGAAAAATTCATGGCATCTATACTACTAAGTCTAATGGTTACTAGATGCATGCATAGATCAAATTCTAATTTGCTAGAGCTTCACTGCACTATTTTTGTGTCTTTGCATTAATTGGTTTGAGCTCCTTTTATAGATATTTAAGTACATCTCTATTAGAGTAGAATACACACACCACATGCCAATATGGATTGTTAGTGATCATTCTTACTAGATCCATCACCTTGTGATCTTTAAACTATAGTTTCCACATATCATGAATCCTAGAAGATGCCTAGAAGATCTGAGAACTAGTTAGTGGCCTACTAGCTAGTGTAAAGTATGCACTAAACCCTCTATCTAGCACCAAAATTCTAAAATGTCAATCATCACACTAAATGATTACCTTGTGATGATGTGGATCTCATGCTGGCACAAATCCATACTTACTAAAAGAAGGGTCCCAACACATTTCCTTTAATCTAAACACACCTATAGCTAACCTTTTAGGCCTATTATAATAGGGCTTCTCAAAATGCATTTGTATACCATTTCAATGAATGGAGATTAATGTGAGTATAAATAAATATGAATTCCATGGGTTAAGCGGATATATGAAGGCATTGCTAAGGATTGAGTAGTTATGGATCATTATCCTTCATACAATCATATCACTTAGACCTTACACATAGTTATCATGAATAAGGATGCATCTACTATGGATCAATGCATATAAGAAACCATGTTATACTTATAGTGGAAGGGAAATGTTAATATAAGTATTTTTGAGTTTAATATTGAATGAGAAGGTAATATTGATATTCATCACCACTAAGGAGGGACAATAACACCAACATAGGCTTGGAAACACATAGGCATACTCAAGCATGAGACCTATGTCAAGGAGGGTAAGGAATATAGATAAAGGAATATTGGAAAGTCATAACCTAATCATAATAATAAACTTGAGTACATGATGGACACCATAATAGTCTTACATACCTGAGGAGGCAATGTTAAAGACCCTAATCAGAGGTTTCATGCTCATACTCATCCAACTAACTATAGGAAAGTATGCACATGCATATGGAGATAATCAAGAAAGTTTCAAATAGAGAATGAATTTAAGGAGGTGAGACCTAAGAGATACTAATGGATATTTTTTGATACTAAAAATGAATTTTAAACCCATGTATCCTCAAGGGAACAAAAATATGAGGTCACCTCAAACCCTTGTACTTAAGCTGATAGTTTGTAGGTAGTTAAAGTCAATCTGAGCCAAATGGTCAGTTGAGGGCTTAGTAGGTAGAGTTAAGTCTTAAAAATTGGTAGGAATTGTCATAATTACCAATTAAAAGCCCCCATTTTATTATCTTGTTTAGACAAATAGTGGGTATACCCACTATTTTATCTTATACCAAGCTATGTTTAGAGTAGACAATCAAGGATGCTAAATGATCAAAATTAGACTTTGGAGGGTTTGTAAGTAATTTTTGTCCCATATAAGGTTTTTAAGTAGTGAAACATTATTTTTATGAATCCTTGGGTCTAATAGGTAGGCTTTGAACCTAATTACAGACCTTACTACCACCTCAAGTTCTTCCATGCTCTTCTAGTAAGTTGTATGATAAAATATGAGGTGTATGAAGATGTTTAAGACCTAATAGAAAGGTTTACAATATAAATAAGTTTGGGAAAGGTTAGAGAATCTCCTAAAATTTTCTTTAAACACTCAACACTACTCATAATCCACCCAAGTGCCAACTTCAAGCACTCACCAACTCCACTACATAAGTTATCAAGACTAGATATCTTAGGGAATTTAAGTCTCCCTATGTGATAAGAATACATCAAAGATTTATTGGCATTAGGAGGTCAAACTCTACGAAAAAACCTTGAGAAGTTAAGCACTCAAAATTGGCCTGTAAACTACCCTAGGGTGACTTTTTGATGTTCATATCTTCATCCACCATTTGCATGGTAAATGTAGAGTGGATTACAAAGAGGATCAATTCAAACACTAGTCATGAAAACTCATAAAAGAATGCATAAGAATTAATAATCTAATCCAAACTATTCATGTGGAGGTTGCTAAAGATAACAAGATACAAATGAAAGAAATAAATCAACCATTATCTTCCCAAATGACTCTATTACTCAAAATTGGCTCCAAAAATGTTCTCCCCTTGATCTAGAGCTTTAGTCTTTGTCAACAGTGGCTTCTTTGCTCCTCCATTACCTCAAGAACTTTATTCAAAACTTAGGATCATGATATAAAATATTTATTTTACCTATCAATGAAGCTAATCCAAATGAAAATAACACAATAATAAAAACACAAAGGAAATGTGAAGGGATTTTAGCATTATAGGTTTACATAATTGAAGCTTAAAAATGGTAGTCTAAGGCCTTTTATTTATAGCTTTTGAGACTGGTCAGGATCAACCATGATCATCTATCTGAGGATTAAGATGTGTGGCCATGAATTAATCTAATATTTATAATTAAATCCATAAGTATATTCATCATGATGTGGAAATAAGGGGCATTAATGAGGTATTAGAGGCATGGGAGGCCATAATTTAGATATTTTATGCATTTATGTCCTAGGGATGCTTTCCTAAAAATTGATGGCATTAGGTGATGCAATTAATAGGAATAAATTTCCAAAAATAAATATTGAATAACCTCCATGGAAAATCCACTTAAGATCTTGATTTAAATTAATTAGCCTTAAATAGGATTAATCAATATTTGTCTCATTCTTTGAAAATTGGCCCTCAATTAATCAAAATGGTCAAAAAGTCATATTATTGGGTTATAATTTGACTTGGGAAGAATTGGAAGGTGATGTTAGATGAATTGGAACCATATTACCATTTAGGATGTTTTTAATACAAAATAATAATCGTACATGATGTGTACTAATGAATTAGAATAAAAGAGTGATCCAGAGCACAAAAAGGTGAAATCATTATTTTGACTTGAAATGAATTGATCAAAGTTAGGAATCACATAAAATGCATTACCCAATTTAGGGATACTTTGGCCTAAATAGGCACTTATAAATGACACATTCAGACCATTTAGCATGTTTTAGAGATTTTAACCTAAATTAGGTATTTGAGTGAAATTCGATTAAGATTGAAAATTTCAACACAAATGGTGTTAGGAATTAGATGTCTACATTTTCCCCTTGTTTGAGAAGGTGTAACAAGACATTCAAGAAAATCAATGTATTTGCAAATAAAAGAGTTGTCAAGAATAAATTGGAAATGACCCATGATGCCCCCTTGAGAGGACATACTAAGATGATAGAGAAGAATGGACTCTCAAAAAAAAGAGAAAGTAAAACTAAACCATGGAATAGATCACATCCAAATGATCTAATTCTTGTACATGTGGCTACCATAAGTGATCAAAATATATTTAGAGGAAAATGGGCCCCAAAGATGGGGGAATGGGAAGGATTTAATCCAAACATATAAATGACACACTTTAAATGCACCCAATTTGAGAGTGTAAGTTATGTGCTTACAACATTAATTAATCTTGAGACAAGTTACACACTAAATCATTGCCATCATGGAAAAAAGTGTGGAGAGATTGGAATTAAAGTAAAAGGAGAATTTAATCCCCAAAATATGATAATAAGAGGTACCCCAGTAGAGCATATTTGACCATGATAAGATAGGTGTGCCCTAGTAGGGCTAATTTTAACATTGATAAAGAATAAATAATAGTATTATGCCCATAGGGATGATTTTAATTTGTGAATTATTTCAAATATTGTGCCCCATCATGTGTAATTTGACAAGCAATTAACTCAAGGATATAACCTAAAACATATATTAAAGTGATTGTGTGTAAACATAGATGTGATGTTGGAATGGTTTTAAAAACCCCAAAAAAACCTAGCATACAAAAATTCACAAAGTGATGAAAGAGATGAAAATAATAATGAAGATGGCCAAGTTGACATATAAATTGAACACTACCTACATAGTCTAGTAAGACCTCAATTCGATGTAGTTCTCCTAGGAAGTGGCATAGAATGAAATGAGGGGTGAAGAAAACTGACTAAAGATTTGATTAGACTCATGATGTATGCTAAGAGATGCACATCTAAGCATAGAGTCAAATAATAAACCTAGTGAGCATAGTTTATGCATAGTGATCTTGAGAGTTATTTATCAAATTTGTGTTGATGTTGAGATATAAATCTAGATCACAAAGTGTTTTCTATAGAAAAATAAATTAGGAATCATAAGTATGAATAACTTATAATGACATGGTATTTTAGATGCACAGAGTTGGTTCAAAGGTGAATACCTATAACTAAGGGTAATGGTAATTACCAAAACTAGAGTCACATCTATTTAAATTTATAAAAAAAATCAAAGACAAATAAAAAGATAAACATAAATGATCCCAACTTAAAATTAAGATGTGAACAATCAAGACTTAAGTAGGAACAAAAATGTTTAAAAATGAAAAGAAAGAACATCTCAAAAACATAGGATCAAGATCTATGCGGACCATCAAGATGTTCTTGAACACAAAAGAGAAAAGCAAAATCAAATAGGAAAAGAAAACACCAATCCTAATCAAATAAATATAAAAAGTTAAAGAATAACTTAATAACATGAGATCAAGATATAAATAATCAAGATTCATGTAGATCATCAATATGTTCTTAAAAAACAAAAGAGAAGAGAAAAAACATACATGGAAACAAAAGACCACGGTGAGACAATAAGTAATAAAAGGATAAAATAATAATAAATAAATGAAGAGGCATGAAAGTACAAAAAACACCAATAAAACTCAAATAAACACACACAAAAAAAAACCAAGTTAGTGTAGTTTTAAAAATAGTTGTTCATGTGTGTGTAGTAGAGGCATTACTTTCCACCATATTGTAATAAAGAATAAGGAAACAAGATTTGTTCCCTAATTAAATAGGAACAATGAAAAAATAAATATGAGAAGATAAGAAAAGGAAGGGGTTGGTAAAGTTGACTCTAGATGTACAAGACAATTGGATGTTGCCTACATAGTTCCATAGATGCACATTTCAACATGAACTTTAGGCCAAATATAGTTATCCCATGAAGTGGGATATAAGACATGATTATTACCAAAAACATATTATAAATGTTATACAATAAAAGGGAAGACATGACAAATGAGATTAGTCTTGCAAAATGGCAAGAATGTGAGGATGAGATAACTTTAAAAATGACAAGCTATTGGGACTTAATTTACTTGAAAAAAAGAAAGAGCATGACATAGAGGGATGAGAGAGAATAATCTTGAAAAATGGTAAGTGCATGGTACAAGATGACTCACACAATAGAAAGTTAGTAGGATAAAATACTTATAAAATAGTAAGAGCATGAGGATCAGAATAAGCGTAAGATAATGTTTTTATTCTTTTATGGATCATTTTATAATTTTTTTGATGTTTTTGGGATAAAATATCGATAAAAGGGGAACCAACTAGTCAAGGAGATGATCATCTAATAGTATAAGCTTTAATAACAACTAAATCCAACTGCAATGGTAATCATGGATATAAATAATGGACTAGGGAACTAATTAAGAGTTCCAATAATAGCTAAAGTTGACTACAATGGCACATGCTCACAAATTGGAGAGAGTGGGGATCCTTAAAAGACAAAAATGTTCACCAAAGAGTAGAAAATGTAATATATAACAATGTGTAACATGAAATCAATCTAAATAACCATGCAGTCAAGTAAAGATCCTGAGTTGTAAAGGTGTTCTTGTTCACTTGTCTATAGAAGAAGCTGTAAAATACTATCCTAACTAAACTTCTTTGTATAACTAGCATTGAAGGTGTTCATAATTCTGATGAGACATCATCAAGATCATAATTGGTCAAGGTACAAAAGTATTTGGGTAAAAACAAGCCCTAAG
This sequence comes from Torreya grandis, assembly GCA_037957365.1. Taxonomy (NCBI): domain Eukaryota; kingdom Viridiplantae; phylum Streptophyta; class Pinopsida; order Cupressales; family Taxaceae; genus Torreya; species Torreya grandis. Next base: position 1,767,995 of record JARHVA010003681.1, on the reverse strand, counting down.
TATAACAAAGAATAGGGTTATAAAAAAGAATGGAATAGGCTATGATAAAATGCATTCAGAGTACCAATAGTCCAAAAAAAATCACTATCTAGAGTCATGAAAGGAAGAGAGCTCATGCGAGAGTGGTCTAGGGTAGGATAAAATGGTAGGGTAAAATTACTTCAGCACAAGTTACCCCTAAATAAGGTATCTTATAGATAACATTTCAAATCTATTCAGGCATAGAACCTCTTAAGGTGCACAATGTTCATGGGTTCTGGAAGTTCTTCACCATTTGGTTTAGCCAGTCAATATGCCCCTAATCCATATTTTACCATGATAAGAATTGGTCCCAACCAATTAGATTGAAAATTACCTTTCTTCTTGCATTTAGTGTTTTTATTCTTTTAGTTCTATTTCAAGACCAAATCACCAATCTCAAACTCCCAAAAGAGTATGCATTTGTTGTAGCTTCTCCATAATCTAATATGATAGGCTTGTAAGTTTTATAGGGAAACTAAACACTTGCCATCATGAAGGTATATTTCTTTCAACCTTGAGACTCTGTAGTCCTTGTCATCTTGAATATGCTCCATAAATACTTGAAAGGATGGTAACTTGATCTCTATTAGGATAATAGATTCTATGTTATAAACAAGGAAGTATGTAGTGGATCCTATTGGGGTTTAATGAATGGTTCTATAAGCCCAAAGGGAAAGAAAGATTTACAAGTGCCAATTATGGCTAGTGTCATTGACAATCTTCTTTAAAATGGCTATAATGGTTTTGTTTGATATCTCAACTTGTCTATTTCCTTATAGGCCATATGGAGTTGATTTATTGTGCTTAATCTTGAATTTTATTCAAATAAATTTTACATATTGGTTTACAAAGTATCTATAATTATCAAATATAATGCATGTGGAGATTCCATATCAATAGATGATATGGTAATGGATGAATTTGGAAATCTACTTCCCAATTATGTAAGTGAGAGGAATGGCCTCAATCCACTTAGTAAAATACTTGATAGTAGTCAATATATGCTTATGGACATCTAAAGATGTTGGGTTTATTTTTTCAATGAGATCAAGGCCCCATGTTGAGAATGGCCATGGTGTTGTGATTGGTTGTAGTGGTAAAGAAAGTGCATGTATCAAATTGCCATGTTTGTGATAATGAACACACTTCCTTACATAAATATAATCATTAATCTCCATTTTTTCAATAATATCCTATTTTGAGGATCTTCTTTGCTAAGACTACATCATTGGTGTGGGCCCCACACATTCCTTCATGAACCTCCCTTAGTGCTTTCTTGGATTCTCCCAAAGATAAATAATGAAAAAGCATTCCATTATAACCTTTATGATAAAACATGTCTCCAAAGAGGGTATAATGTGATAAATAACGATGGAATAGTTTCTATTGATTATTGGATAGATCATCTAGGAAAAAATGATCATGAAAGAAGTTATAAAAGTCTTAGAACTAGGGTAATTTAGGTGTGGGATTAAGACCAAAAATGATGTGTACCCTTTCTAAATCTGGTATAACATGTGCAGGCTAAAGAATATTTTCAATCAAAAATTGATACTCTTTAGCTCTACCATAAATCTATATCATGGATCCAATCATTGCCATTGCATTAGCTGATCTATTGTTTGCTCTTGGAATTTGTTATAATTATAAAGATTTAAAATGACCTTTAAGATTATCAGGAATTTAATTTTAAGGAATTTTTTTTCATCTTTAGTTTGATATTGATCAATGGTCTGATTGATGATTAATTAAGAATCACCATAGACCTTTAAGCTCTAAATATCTCATTATATGGCAAGGTGAAGCCCTGCAATCAATGCCTCATACTTGGCCATATTGTTCATACAATTAAATTATATATGAAATGATTTTGTAATTAGATAACCCTAGGGTGTAATCAATAATATGCCATCTCTATATCCATGGTATGTAAAAGAACCATCAAAATATAAATTCCATTGTTTAGGTTCCTTTGATGCTTATTTTATTTCCATAATAGAATCATCTAGAATGTTGAATGTTAGAGGTTGAGTATCTATGATAGGGGCATCTACAAGTTGATCAGTAATAAACTACCCCTTAAATTATTTTTTATTCTGATACTCAATGTCAAATTAACTTAGGAGCATAACCCATTTATCCATGCATCCTTGAAGAGATAATTTGGACAATAAGAATTTGAGAGGGTCCACCTTGTGACAATAATAGTTTTATTATTTAGCATATAATGTCATAATTTTTGGGTAGAGAATACCATAGCTAAACATGCCTTCTCAATAGGCATATAATTATTTTCATAATCCACTAGATTTTGGCTTAGATAATATACTACATGTTCTTTACCTAGATCATCATGTTTGGCCAAAAGTGCCCCTAGTGCATGCTCTATCACTGATATGTAAAGAAGTAGTGGTCTTCCAGGTATTGGTAGTCTCAAGACTTGTGAATTGGCCAAATATGTCTTAAGTTTTGCAAATTCTATCTAAAAATCTTCATCCCATTGAAAATTTACCCCTTTTTTCAAAAGGTGGTTAAATGGGTGGCACTTATCTACCAATTGAGAAATGAACCTATGTATAGATTAAATCTTTTCTTGCAAGATTTATAGTTGTTGAAAATTATTTGGTAGAGGAATTTATACAATAGCCTTGACCTTGGTAGGGTCAACTTCAATCCCTCTTTATGATACAATGAAACCTAGAAATTTCCCTGATGTGACTCCAAAGACACATTTTTTAAGATTCAGTCAGACTTTATATTCATAAAGTCTCTCAAATATTATTCATAGAATGTATAGATGCCTAGCTCTTATTCTTGATTTTTCTAGTATATCATCAACATAGTCCTCAAAAATATCATGATCATGTCATGGAAGATGAAAGTCATGGAAAATTGATATGTGGCTCTAGCATTGTTTAAGCCAAATGCAATGAATTGGTAACAAAATTGTTCCCCATGAAGTGGTGAATGCAGTCTTTTGTTGATCTTCTTGGGCTATCTTGATATGATTATATCCAAAAAATCAATCCATTAAGGACAACATCTCATACTTGGTATTCATGTTGATGATCATGTCAATGTTGGGTAGAGGAAAATCATCTTTGGGGCATGCTTTGTTGATATCTCTAAAATTAATGAAAATACATATAGCCAAAGTCTTTTTATTCATTGAGACTATGTTTGAGATCCATTTAGAATAATCCAATGGCCTAATAAATCCTATTTCTAACAAATTTTCCATTTCTACTTTAACTAATAAGGTGATGCATGGATGTATCTTCCTTAATTTTTTCTTGACTAGTTTAACATCAGGATGGACAACAAGGTGATGCACAACAAAATCTAGGTCTAATCATGTCATGTTAAAGTATGCCCATGCAAATATGTCAATATAATCCCTTAGAATGGATATGATTTGATCACATTCTGCTTTAGTAAGGGAAACTCCAAGATAAATAATTTTGAGGTCCTCATAAGTTTTTAGGTTCACTTTTGTCATGTTTTAAACAAGGAGTGTGGATCCATCTTCAAGAATTTTAGGCAAAGTATTATCATGATCATCTTCTTCTACCACATCTTTTTTTTTCTTTCTAAAGCTCTAGATAGTGTGATGAATCAAAATCCACCATCTTGGGTAAAGGCCAAGTAGTAAAAACCTCTAAAAACTCTAGATCAAGATGCTTAAACATTTGTTATTATTCTAAATAGATGCTTGTAGTAGCTATAGAACTTTTTTTATATGGATATTCTATGTCCTGAGGGGATGATCAAACTTTCCTACCTAAGAGTGCCTAAAATAGGTTTTCACTAGGAGGCTTGTCTTTTAATTTACTTTTTCCCTTATCGATGAGTGCTTTAAAGAGGTTTTCACTTAAAGATCTTGATGTTTGATATTTATTGTGACCAAGAAAGTTTGCCTACTCTCTAAAGTAGGTAGAAGGATCTAATTAAAAATTAAATCCTTGTTTGTGATTGGCAATGGGTAATCCATCTCTTAGGCCCATGCATTTTACAAGTGATTTTTTCATTCTAAAACTCATCAAGGCATATGACTAGTTTTTACTGGTCCTAATCAATGAGTTCAAGATGGAAAAAACATAAGGAATAATGGGGGTTTTCTTTAGAATGAGAATCACCATTGTCAAAAATATGATGTTCTACTACAGGATGAGAAGCAATAATAGAATGTGTTCTTGATTTAGGATGGGAAGCTCCAATGGTTAAGGTTAAAATGGCATTTGAATCAAATAGGTTCATGTCAACAAGCTCATCAAAAAGGATATAATGATATGTTGTGTCATTGTCAGGAATCTCATTTCTTGTTAATTCAAAATAATCACTATCAAAAGTTATGAGGTCACCCCAAGGTGGTATAAATTTGAGACCTTGATTCAAATTAGGTACTCCAATTGATAAGGGTTCTAATATTCCTTATGCTCATGGGTAAAGGATTTTTCTTGTATAATCAAGATGATTCATGATCTGATTAGGGATAGGATACTTTGGATTATGAAAGCAATTAAAAAGGCCTTTAGAATATAACTAGTCTCCTTCGATAAAAGCCTCTCGATATTTCTTTGGCATAATAGTAGGTATAAAAACCATAGGTGGTTTTTGATTTTTCTTCTTTTATTTCCAAATCATTGTGGGTCCATTAGGATTCTTTGAAGGTTTAGGCTTATCAAATCTTTTTGGATCTTTAGGTAACTTTACAACATGGAAGGCATCCTTAAGATTGTACATGGAAATGCCCACATCTTAAATAACAACCTACTTTTTAAGAGTTATGGGAAATGAATCAGCTAAAGTAGAAGTGAGATCACTAGGATTGATAGAATTTTTTAGGGGTGGATGTGAAATTATAGCCTTGTTCTTCTTCACAATGAATTTAGAACCTAGAATATAGTTATAATTATGTAATTGGGCCTCAATATGTTTATAATATTCATAAGGCTATTGATCGGCGAGAATAGTAACCTCGATCCCATCATGGCAAAACTTAAGGCACTGATGTAGGATGGAAGGAATGGCCTATAATTCATGGATCCAAGGATGACCAATAAGTATGGTATAAGGAAATTCAATGTCCACAAATTGAAGCAATGTATGATGTGAAATAGATCCAACGATGATTAGAAACCAAATAGTACCTATAGACTCCCTTTTGGCATCATTATAAGCCTTGATACTAATCATTTCTTGTTGAATATATTTTATAGTGTAGCCCAATCTTTGTACCAAATTAAGAGATATGATGTTCAGCCTCAAACCATTATCTATAAGAACTCCCTTGATCTTATGGTTTTCAATGATTATTCAATGTATAGTGGCTTATTATGACTAGGTCCAAGTGTAGACATGTCTTTTTTATCAGATTTTACTTGAAAAAATGAATATAAATGTCCCACAAGGTTATGGAATTGTTCAAGTTTTATATCATTGGTAACAGTGGATTTTTGTAAAATATTATTCAAGATAGTTTTATGGACTTAAAATGTCTATAAGAAATCCAAGATGGAAATCTATGTAGGAGTTTTGCTTAATTATTCTAATAAACTATAAGGCTTTTCAACATTGGGATGATATGGCTAGGCTTTGGTTGGGATAGTAGTCAGCTTTGGATCCATTGGTGCAATGTTCACATTAGGTTATATGGAAGAAGTAGGTGAAGGGCCCTATATATTAACTCATGAGTGTCTAGTTATGATTACACAACCTAGAGGTGGAAAGGAGCCAATATAATTAGAAGATGAAAGCAAAGGGCCTTGGAGAGTGACTCATAGGCATCTAGTTGCATTGTTACAATTTCAAGTTGGTAAGGAGCCATTATCATTAGAAGAAAGGTGTTGTCTAGAAATAGTAACCCATGCAAATGGAGTTGTAATAGAATTATGAAAACTTGACATGGTATTACTAGAGAGAGAGGGTGTTGACCCTATAATGATGTGTCTCATACTATAAGGAGCACTATATGGTTCATGTGGTTTAATAGTAATAGTGGCAATATGGGTTAAAGAAATGTGTCATATGGTATTTTTATAGTCATGATGCATGTTGTTGTAACCCACATTGTTAATATGGGTATTATGATCATGATTATGCTCATGCTGATTATGATTTTGACCTTGATTCTATCTTTGTCCTTAGTTTTGATTTTTCTGTAGTGGTGGTTTATTATGTCAAGGAAAGGAGTCGTTCTAGATTCCCATATCCTAATTTGTGTCTTGATTAGGGGGTAGTTTAATATTAAATTTTCCACTTTCAATGATATCTTCGATAATATGTTATAATTGGACACAATAATAAGCACCATGACTAACTACATGACGAAAGTTACACCACTCATTCTCTTTGTACTAATCTAGTTTCAATTAATCTTAAGTAAATGGCCATACAATTAGGTTAACTACTATGAGATTTTGGAACACTATTTTACTTGGTTCTCCCAATTTTCTAAAGACCCTAAAACCATTGTAGTTTACTCTACATGGAGGTTATCTCTATAAATTAGGTGGTGAGTTAGGGGGAGGTAAATGTACATTTGGGGTTGGCAGATCTTACACTATTTGAATGTGCCTTATTTTAGTCACCCCATTTCAAACCATGTTTTTATTCTTGTTAAAGCCTTTAGGCTTATTTTTCACAACTATCTAACTAGAATATGGGATTTTATTTGATGTTTGACCCTATGCAAAGATCATAATAAGGCCCTTGGCAATAAGATCCTTCTCAATCTGTACACCCTTGTTTATCATCTCATCAAATGAGTTAGCACAAGTTAGACATAGATTGTGCATGACCTCAAGATTTAATTTCTATGCAAATATATCTACCAAATATTTGTCTAGTAAATTATGTTGAAAACAACCTACTAATGCTCTCTATCTCAATAAATATGTGGTGAAGCTTTCTCCATCTCATTGTTTGTCTTTGTACAAGTCAACAATGGTCAATTCATGCTCTATTTTGTACAAGAAATGGTTGAAAAACTTTTTAGATAAGTCATTCCAATCCATAGTTTATCCTTTGGATAACTTAAGTATCCAATCTAAATCTTGTCCCTCTAAACTTCACATAAACAATCAAAGTAAAAACACACTATTATAAGCAACCTCTTGGCATAATACAAATAATGTCTAGATATGTTCATATGGGTCACCCTTTCCTTTATATTTATCAAATTTGGGTGCCTTGAAATGATGTAAAAAGAGGACTTGGAGAATTCTTAAATCAAATGGATATGGACATATCTCATCAAATTTGTAATTTTTGATCTTGTTTCCAGTCTATAAATGTGACATAATCTCCTTCATGGAGTTATACTCTTGTATGTTTAGTGTATTCATGGGAGGAACATAGTTTTTTTGGGATGGAATGTGCCCCTATTGTTGTCATTGGGGTGGAATGTGCCCCTATTTTTATTGTTATTAGGGTGGAATGTGCCCTTATTATTATTATTATTATTATTATTATTATTATTATTATTATTATTATTATTATTATTATTATTATTATTATTATTATTATTATTATTATTATTATTATTATTATTATTATTATTATTATTATTATTATTGGGGTGGAATGTGTTACCTTGAACTATATGTGCTTTGTTGATTTTAGGGAGTCCTTGGTCTATTCACCAATTTTTGCATTGGTTGAGATGAACTAGCCCAATTGTCTTGAGGTATTTCCTTAATTTAAATCAAATTTTAGGTATTTTGTGTTTTTAAAGTGAAAATAGGCTCTTGGTGATTAAATAATGTGTATTATATGTCTAGCGAAACATTTTGCAAAACCTCTTGTGTTTTATTCTATTTATTTAAGACACCTTGATCAATTATTGTATTCTTAATCAATGTTTGTTGCGTAGGTCCAATCACATTTCCTTGTTCCTTTAAGGCATCATTTTGGATTTAATTAACAAATAGAGATTTGGTTAAGTCTATGATAAGATGATTGGCATACTATTGACTTATTTTCTTAATCTTGTTGACAAGATCTTGATCGGTTGGTTTTGACTCTATAAGTATTTATTTAACTTTATTAGAGGAAGAAGGTATGTTTGATTGTGTAAAATCTTTCTCTTTTTACTTTTTTTCTCCTTATATAACTAAGGTGTGCAATTTATCTATAGGAAAATCTAAGGGTAGTCTAGCACCAAATTCTATCAACCTAAGGAGTGCTTCATCTTGGTTATCTTGATATTCAATATAATCCCATTTAGATTTTATAGTTATGGTAATGTCCTCAAATAAAATTTAATTTCCATCATAAAAGTGTTCATCCTCATAGCTAGGTCCGTAAGGGACCCCACTATGAGTGAACCTTTGAGTCATGTCTAGAAAGGGTTGCTCTATACGTTTGGCTAAACTTGGATCAATGTTACACAAATGTTTAAACAATGTATGGATTTTGATTTTTATTTAAAACAAATGACTAAGATACCAAAGATACTATAAAAGGAGGGTGGCTAGGAACCACACATAATTAGAAGAATGTGTTCATGAAACTACTCAACTTTTGGGTAAAGTTGAAATCGTATAAATTGGAAGAGGGTATGATAACTTGAAAATCCTAGAGTGTCACTAGTACACTAAAATTTAGACCTTTGAGATACATAAATATCATAAAATCTAATTCAACTTCAATGAGTTGCTATTATAAAACTAGAAAAAATCCCTTTGGATTAGGAAGGACACAATGCAAACCAAGAAACTCATGATGTGGAAACATGCAAGAATTCTTAAGTATAAAGATAAAACCAAATGGGTGGCATAAATTTGCCACATGGTAATAGGAATTTTAGTATAAAATGTGTTCTAGGACTCAATTTTTGAGTGATATGCAATATTATTGAGTCCACCAAGGATGATAATGTGATGATGAGTCTATAAATGGCCCTCAATTCAAATGGGAAATTGAACCCAAGTCAAAACAAGTCAAGTGAAAATGGTGAACCCAATTTAATACATCAACCATTAAAACTTAGAAAAGTATAATTTCAAATTTAAATTATAAATGAGGGACTCAATAAAATTTGGCAAATGATCTAGACTCAAACGGGTACCATAACTACACCAAAATGGATGATATGACACAATGTTTTAGATGACAATTTGAATAAGGAAAAAGATGATTTTTTCTTGGATAGCATAATGCCTCCTTTTTCAATAAATTTGTGGAAAATGTGTTTGGTTATGATTTTTGGTTAATAAGAAATTTTTGACCCAAAACAAGACCAAGTTATCTAAGACAAAGATAAATAAACTAATTAATCATCTTAAGCTCTAAATTGATAAGGTGTAGAAAAGCAGGGTTAACTAAACTAACAAGTTTTTAAACATTTCTAGATGGATCAAATGCATATTAATTTCACATCAGCATATAAAATAAGTGCACATCATTTAGGTATACATCATATGGTTTGTTGTAAAAAGGTCTTGCATTTTTTACAACCATTGCATCTATCCTTTGCTCAGTATAGTGTGATGTCTAACATGCTCGAATGTCGTAGGCTTAGCCTCTACTAATAGAGATGGTTTAACCACTACAAACACCATCCCAATGAGGGGATCCTAATTTATATACCCCCCCATGGAGAGGGCTTAAAGATGATGCTGGGAGATGAAGCCCTAGGTCAAAGCTTCCCTATATAACTTATGGGAGGTAATGAAATCCCCCTCACAAGCCAAGATGAAATGAAATAAAAATTAATTAAAATATCTTTAAGGTTGTTTCTATATCACCTAATCCATATGTGACTTTGGGAGAGCCTTCACAACATCTCTTTTATTCCTTCAGACTAAGGCAATTTGTAATGAAGATGGCACTTTTGATCTCATAAGTTCCCTATAGGGACGGGGGAGAACATACACACACAACTTTATTTTTGATCAAGTAAATTTAAACTAACAAAAAAATGATAAATTACTTACTTAAAACAAAACTTTGAAGTGAGTTTGGTTTTAAAGCACTAAATTGAAATGTTTGATGGTGTTCTTTGGCCCTTTGGCCTTAAGTTGCAAAACTTTTGAAGAAATAATCACAAAATCATTCAAATAAGCATATAATTTTTTCTCTTAAAAATCAAATAAAAGTTCTTAATTATTTTCAAGCACCCAAAAGAGGTTTTAAAAGACTTAATTAATTATGATTTGATCACTTTTCAAGTAGTTCCTACAAAAAATTATTAGAATATTATTTAGCTTTGAATCTCATTTTTAAATGAAACAAGAAACTTGAAAAGTATGCTCTTGGGTTTGGATGACATGTCAACCAAAAGGTAAAACCGTTATGCTCAAAAATACTTGTTATCTCAATAAAACATAAAATTAATATTAAACTTATGAAAACATGAAAACAAGTTAGAAGGCTAAAAATAATAAAACCAAATACATAAAACATAAAATACTATAGTATATAAAACTTTTAGAGGTTGTGTATAGGTTGAAGGTGAACCTTTTTACAAAAATTAAAGTCAAAAAAGTGAATAAAAAAATTTACTAACTCTGTACTATCTATTTTTACCCAAATAAATAGAAAATAAAAAATGAAAAACACTAAAAGAGTCATAACTTCTAAACTAAAATCAGATTGTAATAAAATTTTGAGAGAATTAGGATGAAATCAATAAGAATAACCTATCAAAAATTCAAAAAAATAGTAAACAAATTAAAAATAAGATCTATTTTAACAACTATTTTTGTTCAAATATGTGGGGTGCACAATCATGTCCCACTGGGAGTGCCAAAATGTAGAGTGGATTATGAAGATGATCAATTCAAACATTAGTCATGAAAACTCATAAAATAATGCATAAGAATTGAAAATCTAATTTAAATTAGTCATGTTAGGGTTGTTAATGATAACAAGATACAAATGAAAGAAAGCAATCAACCATTACCTTCCCAAATGACTCCATTACTCAAAAGCAGCTCCAAGTATGTTCTCCCCTTGATCTATATCTCTAGTCTTTGTCAACAATGGCTTCTTTACTCCTCCATTGGCTCATGATATAAAATATCTATTTTTCCTATCAATAAAGCTAATCCAAATGCAAATAACACAATAATCAAAATATAAATGAATTGTGAATGGATTTTAGCATTATAAGTTTACACAATTTAAGCTTTAAAATGGTAGTGTGAGGCCTTCTATTTATAGATTTTTGAGATTGATCAGGATCAATCATAACTATCCATTTCAATATTGAGATGTGTGCCCATGAATTAATCTAATATTTATAATTAGATCCATAAATATCTTCATCATGATTTGGGAAGAAGGGGCATTAATGAGGCATGGGAGGTATTAAAGACACATGGGAGGTCATAATTTAGATATTTTATGCATTTATGGCCTAGGGATGCCTTCCCAAAAAATTATGTCATTAGGGGATGCAATTAATAGGAATAAATTTTAAAAAATAAATATTCAATAACCTCCATGAAAAATCCACTTAAGCTCTTGATTTGAATTAATTAGCCTTAAATAATATTAATCAATATTTGTGCAATTCTTTGGAAATTGGCCCTCAATTAATCAAAATGGTCAGAAAGTCATATTAATGGGTCATAATTTGACTTGAGAAGAATTGGAAGGTAATGTTAGATGTATTAGAATGATATTCCCATTTAGGATGTTTCCAACACAAAATAACAATAGTACATTATGTGTACTAATGAATTAGAAGAAAAGAGTGATCCAGAGCACAAAAACATGAAATTGTCATTTTGAATTGAAATGAATTGATCAAAGTTAGGAATCACATAAAATACATTACCCCATTTAGGGATAATTTGGCCTAAATTATCACTTCTAAGTGACATGTTCAGACTATTTAGCATGTTTTAATGATTTTGACCTAAATTGGGTATTTGAGTGAAATTTAAGATTGACAATTTCAACATGAATGGTGTTAAGAATTGGATGTCTACAGTAACCCATCCCATTCATGGAAGGTTAGTATGTAAGTCCAATTTATATTCATGTAATTTGTCCCAAACTTGGACATTTTTACAATATGAACTATCCTTAAGACTCTTGAGCAATCCTAAACCTCCCTAAAACCCTAAGCAGACACAATCTCAAAATACTTGATGTTTTGATATCCTAGCACCTTGAAACAACATGAACATCTCATGGAAGGTCAAGAGCACTCAAAGAACATGTCCATGAGTTCTAGTTATATAGACATGGTATAAAAGTGTAAAAAATCTACACTTTTATAGGGGTTTAAGTAGAAATAAGGATATATGATAGTCCATAGTGATTCTAATCCTTAGATAGTAATTTTTCCCTACTAACGTATCTAATAATTGATTAATAAATGGAAGGGGAAAGTGATCCTTCCTAGTATCAGCATTCAACTCTCTATAGACAATACAAATATGTCATTTTCCTCCTTTCTTTGGGATAATGACTAGGGGAGAGACCCACTAGTTTTCTGAGATAGGATAAACAAATCCTACATTCAATAGTTTTTGTAACTCATTTTTGACAATGTCTTTGACTGAAAGATTCATTAATATTTGGGGTTGGTGAATAAGTTTTCATTTTTCATTAATGTAAGCATGATGCATGCATAAATATAGGGGTATTCCTCTCATGTCATGATAATCCTAGGTAAATGCTATTTTGTGCCTTCTCGGCATTATAAGTAACTGACTTTATTATTGGGGTGTTAAGGAAGTGTTGATGTTGAGAGGTTTGTTTGGTAGGATGTCTACTAATTTATTAAATAAATCATGGTATCTACATTGGCTATTAAAGGATCATAATAGTATTGATGGGGCAGTAATTTATGAAATGCCCAAATGAAATTTTAGACCATGTGGGAGTTGTAGATTATTTTTTGAGTAGGCTCAAAAGTCCTTGGGGTTGCCAATAACTATAGAGTAAAAAATACTCTATGTTTCATTCTAAGTTTTAGTTGCATGCTATAAAGTTTTGTTCCTACATAAATTTGTTCGAGATGATGAAGTTTTGAAAATAGAGCATGGGCTCTATTTTCTTTTGATTCTTTTTTCTCTAAGTGTTGAAATCAAGAAAATAACACCAAGTTTCATCATCTGAGGCACCTTTCATATTTTATATGAGTTGGTCGAAACATGCCACGTATCTCATAGTGACTCAACGGAAGTCACCAAGTGTATGCATCCATGTTTTCATATTGACACCCGTGTTTCATCTCTTTTTAGCAAAAGGTTTTAACAAAGCTAAGTATCAGGATTGAGCAAAAAGTGCCAAGTGGCAGTCATGGAAGGTCTCAATTTTGCTTTTATAAAAGCAATGGAAGATGCCACATATCCTAGTAGAAGAGAGTGGAATTCACCATGTGTCACGATCTGAATTATCGTCATTTTGCTTTGTTGATATAATAAAGATTGTGGTGGGTCCCAAGTTTTGTTTCTTAAGTAAGCGAAAGCTACCAGGTGTCACTATCCATATAAATGTGAAATGAGATCTAATTATTTCTATGGTATAAATAGAGTAAAGCAGAGACTACCATGTGTCATCTTCTATAGGTTTCTAAAAAGGCAACTAAAAGAAGTGGAAATCACCACGTAAACCATGATAAAGAAGTAGAGATTGTCATGTGTCCTTTAATGAAGCAGTAGAGATTGACGCCTATCCCTGTGTCCCTTTTAAAATTACTCAGGTAAGAAATGTTGTGAATCTTATTTTCTTTTAAGCTATTAAAGTATCGAGGAAGTGGATAGTGACAAGTGTCAAAGGTAGAACATTCTTGAGCAAAGACACAAAAGAGTATAAGTTATGTGGAAAGTGTCACATGCCTTCAATAGGTGTTGCAGAACACACCAAGTGTCATTTTTTGGTGTTTCCTAAGTAATAGGAATATTTTCAAAGAATTGGCTAAGTGTTATCTAACGTTTAAGAGAAGGGAGCGTCCTACAATCTATTTCATCCAATGAACTGCCAGTTGGGGTTAGATTTTAGTTGGGCCGTTAGATTAGAAACAAGTAGGCAATCTAGAGTGAATCCAAGGCTATAAATAAGGGTGCAGAGATCACCAGAAAAAAAAATAAATAATCATCAAATATTAGAGAGAATTATTGAAAGAGTCTAGACTTTCTAGAGCTGTGACTAAGTAATATCATTTGCTTTTGTCTCATTTTCTTGAGTTGAAAGGTTTATATAATTATACATGTTTCTACGCCTATTATATGACTGGGAAATTCAAATAAGAGGATTGAACCCTATGCCTTTGTTGATATTTTATGTGTCATTTGCAAAAGTAGTCTAGGCTATAGACTTTCTATAACTATGATTAGGTATGTGATTTGCTTTTGTCTCATTTTCTTGAGTTGAAAAGTTTATATAACTGTACGTGTTTTTGTGCCCCTTATATGACTATAAAATTCAAATAAGAAGATTGAACCCTATGCCTTTGTTGACATTTTTTGTATCACAACAAAATTAGTCTATACTGTGAGCCTCTGTTTCTATTATTTCCATCTTTTACATTGATCATGCACTTGTTTGCTCTTAAATGTAAATGAATCCTACATATAGTCTCATTGTGCTTAGGATTAAGGTCAAATTACATTTAGGTGCATCGCCATAGATTAGATTTCCTTTCTTGCATTTGTGTTTTTGATTTAAATTCCTATCCCTTTTCTCAATATCTACTTAATATAGAGAAGAACCAAATTCTTTAAAATCTGTAGGTTGTTTCAAGTCGCAAGTCCCACATCTTGAAACTTCCCATTATTGGTGTTTATTACAAAACACAATTTTAAATCATCAACAATTTTTAGCACACCTGGTGGGACCAATCTTGAAGTTTCTTTCAAGATCGCATGAACTAGAGAGCTACGAGGAGTCATAGCTATGGACCAGTGACTAGATCACAATCTACTACAAATCCAGGTATTCTTTTGCCACCTTTGGTAACTATTCCAAGAAGAAGAGTCAACTAGTTTGTACCAATACCAAGAGAAAATATGGGAGCTCCTATACCCCCAAGAAATTATGCAAGCTGGAACACTGGTAGTCCCTTGATTATTCCAATACCACTAGCCACTTGGGACCCTATCCCAGTGAATGATCTAAAAGCTCTACCTAAATTTAGTGGGCAAGACTTTAAAACACCTGAGGAACATCTTCAGGATGTATCAGATGTCTGTGTTATACATGTTGTCACATAACAAAATGTGGCCATAAGATTATTAAAAGCTTCTTTTAAAAGGAAGGCTCTAGAATGGTATCAGTCTTTGACCCCAAATACCATATCTACATGGGATCAGCTCAGAGATCTTTTACTTAAAAGATTTGAAGAGAAGGGTGATAAGTCTTCTTTGTTATAGCAATTAATTACCAATCAAAGGGGACCACAAGAAGCCATGACTGAATTCAATTCTAGATTTCAAAAGACTTGGGACAAAATCCCTATTACAGCTAGACCATTACCAGGTATGGCCATAGTGTTTTATCTTAAAGCTTTGAATTCAGATATATCTATTATGATTTAGTCACTTGGAAGACACACTTTGCTTGAGGCTTATGACTATGTTGTCAGAGCTAAGAATAATTTGATGGATGCTATAAAATTACCTCCAAGGCCTCCCATGCCCGTGTTCCCAAAAATTTCCTTGCCATTACCTCAAGAAGTCTTTAAATCTGTAATCCCAGCTGTGTCTATGTACACCTATCCTCAACCATCTACTAAATAAATTGTCCCTACTCAGTCATCTGAGCTGGATGATATCAAGAATATCCTAAAGACATTTTCTAATGAGCTGATCAATTTAAAAAGATAGAAAAATACTTTCCCTAAGCCTCCATATCAAGGCTATCAAGGAAATAGATTTTCACCACAGTCAAACCAATATCAAGGTCCTCCAAGACAAACTAACCATCAACCAGCAAACCAATTGGTTGCAGTTCCCACACCCTCACAGACTATTCCTCCCAATTCAAATAGGGAGATTGTTCTAGGGAAAAATAACTATGTAGATAACACTATTGCGTGGTGTTTCCCTTGCAATAATGCTCATACACCTAGAGATTGTCATATGGGTAATCTACAACAAAAGGTGGCAGAGCAAAGAAGAATGGATGGTCAGTTTGCAAGTTCCAGTGACAATCAAGCCTATCAGTCTTCTGGGATGCAAAATTTAGTCTTAATGGCTCAGATGCAAGGGATGTCTTTGCAATAAGAGGAATAAATAGCCCCAGAATATGCTTTGTTCTCATGGGTTGAAGATGAAGAATCAGTATTTTTAAATGAAGCTTCTATTTCCAAGAAACCAGTAGTGCAATCAGACTACTATTCTAGATCAAAGAGAAGAATGCTGGAACAACATGAAGTTGTAAATAATGAAGTTATGGAGGATCCTTCATTTAAATATCATCAACACACTGTTGTTAGACAAGAAATGCTTCAGCCAGTACAGAATCAAGAAGTTCCTAAACAAGTTCAAAGAAAGACAAGATATCCTAATCTTCCAAGAATTCAAAATTTTGGACCAATAAATGTGGTAGATCAGCTGAAGATGACCCTAGCACAAGTATCAATTTGGGACATGTTAGTTATTCCTGAACAAAGAACATTATTACAAGAAGCTCTTCAAAATCAAGCAATGCCTAAATATACTGAAGGACCTACTGATAAAATAAAGTTCAAAGACACAGTTCATCTACAAACAACAGCCATAGCGAATAATGCATCAGAGGTAAGCAAATCCAAACTAGATCCTTTCTATTTGACTAAGATAGGTGATTGGACTAAGCATAATCAAGGGGAAAAAATAATCAATTGTTAGCTATGACACATAGTGACCCATATAAAAATTATAATTCTACTGGTTTGGGCACTTATGTTATTTTTGATGAGGACCATGAAATCTTGAATGTTTTGAGGAAAGAAATCCCAACTAATCAAGGATTCAGAGATCTAGATTTTAAATTTTGATGGGGCCAGAAGTAAAAATGGTGCTGGAGTAGGAATTTGTCTTATTGCTCCAAATGGTGAAAAAAATTTAAGGGCTATCCATTTTAAATTTGCTTATACTAATAATGATGCTAAGTATGAATCCTTAGTGCATGGGCTCCTATTAGCCAAGAAAAAGGGAATAAAGAATCTAATAGTAAAAGGAGATTCAAAATTATTAGTAAAGCAAATTAGAGAAAAGGCAATAACAAAGAATGTTAGAATGAAATCATATAAGCACAAAATTTGGGACTTAGTAGAAGATTTTGAAGCTTTTAATATTGAAGTAGTTCCCAGGATTCAAATTTTGAAGCTGATAGGATGGCACAGATTGGTTCATAGTTTGATCCAAAAACTGGCCTATTAGTTAATAATGAGTCAGTAAAGGTTATAGTAAGACCAGCTATTCTTGATAATGATGAGAATTGGCAAGTATTTGAGAATGATTCTCAAGTACTCTTATTCTTGCAATAATTAGGGGAATTTGTTGATCAATTGCAACAAAATATTGAAGAGGCATATGAGGATCAAATTATACAATTAAATAATTATAAGCTTCCCAAAGGTTTAATCAATTTAGAAAGTCTTTTTGATCCAGAAAATGTAATCCTAGAGAAGAAAAGGTTCCAAGTAAACAAAGCAGATTATTCTGAAATAGAGGTGAGTGAAGAGAAAAAATTAAAAGTTGAAAATTTTGCAACTCAAGAAGAAAAAGAAAGGCTAATTGAATTATGCAAAAAATATGACAGAGTCATAGCCTAGAGCTATGAAGACCTTCATGGATATAATAGAGACATCATTTAGCACACAATAGAACTGGTTGAAGGATCTAATCCTGTTAGACAAAAATAGAGACCAGTAAATCCAAGAATTGAGCCTCTAATGGTAAATGAGTTGCAAAAACTTTTAGATTCTAAAATAATTTTACCAATCAAA
Source organism: Torreya grandis (assembly GCA_037957365.1). Lineage (NCBI taxonomy): Eukaryota > Viridiplantae > Streptophyta > Pinopsida > Cupressales > Taxaceae > Torreya > Torreya grandis. The sequence goes on along the minus strand of JARHVA010003681.1, from coordinate 1,750,081 downwards.
CACTCAACCTGGGTATCAAATCTGGTACCAGTTAGGAAAAAGAATGGTGATATAAGACTTTGTGTAGATTTCAGAGATCTAAACAAAGCATCTTTGAAGGATCACTATCCCTTGCCCTCCATGGAATAAATTCTATAAACTGTGGCTAGATCAGAGAGATTTTCTTTGCTAGATGGTTTCTCTGGATACAATCAGATTTGGTTGGCTAAAGAAGACCAATACAAGACTGCTATTACTACCAAGTGGGGAACATTTGCATATGCTAAAATGCCATTTGGTCTATCAAATGCTAGAGCCACTTTTTAGAGAGATATGGATGTTGCATTTGGGGAACTGATAAATAAAATCATCCTGATTTATCTTGATGATCTTACTATTTTTTCAAAAAATGCTGCTGATCATTTAGAAGCTATGTTTAAAAAATGTCAAGAATTTGGAATATCCTTGAATCCTAAGAAATGTATCTTTGCGGTCCCTCAAGGCAAATTATTGGGACATATAGTATCTAAAGAAGGAGTTTCCATAGACCCAGAAAGAGTGGTAGCTATAATGAATTTACCTCTTCCAGTCAATAAAAAAGCAATTCAATCTTTCTTGGGAAAGATTTTGTTAGTCGGTTCATATCTGACTTTGCAAGCTTAGTAAGACCAGTGACACTTGCTGAAAAAAGACCTAATTTTTGAGTGGACTATGGAAGGAAGACAAGCCTTTGAAAAGGTCAAGAAAGCTATCTCAACAGCTCCAGTACTTAGAAACCCAAATTTTTCTAAGCCTTTTGTAATGTATGTATATGGAGGAGAGCTTAGTATTGCTGGCATCCTAACACAGAAGGATGATAAACAAGAGGGAGAACATCCAATAGCATTTTTCTTGAGGACACTTAGGGAATATGAAACTAGATATAACTTTGTGGAAAAACAAGCATATGTTATGGTAAAGGCTCTAAAAAAGTTTAGGCATATAGTATCAAGAAGTAAAATTTTGATACTTGTAGCACATCCAAGTGTCAGAGAATACATCGTGGAGGGTGAAATTACTGAAAAAAGAGCAAACTAGATAACTAAGATCCTTGAATATGATGTAGAAGTCAAACCTACTAAATTAGTCAGAGGTAGGGGTTTGTGCCAATATATGACCCAAGAGCTTGAAAAGATGATACCTAAAGAAACAAATTCAGGAACAAAAAAAAAATTGTATTGAGAATACAAGAGGTTGATCAGGAATCTTGGGTTACTAGCAGGATTCATTTTATGAAAAATGAGATTTACCCAAGAGAACTCCCTCAAAATAAGAGAAGATACTATAGGATGCAAGGAGTTCATTTTGTTTTAATTGAATAGGTTCTTTTCAAAAGAAATTCTAATGGCAAATTGTTAAGATGTGTAGAAAAAGATGAGGCTAAGAAAATACTACATGAAATGCATTATGGAGTATCAGGTGGATATTTTTTTGCAAAGACCATAGCTATAAAGATAAGTGAAGTAGGTTATTTTTGGCCTACTTTATTTACGGATTGTTATTATTTGGTTAAAAAATGTCAATCTTGTCAATATTATGTGGGGATGAGAAAGAATGTAGCAATGCCTCTTAGTCCTATAATTATGGATGAACCTTTTGCTCAATGGGGTCTTGACTTCATTGGAATGATAAATCTAGTATCTAGTATGGGTCACAAATGGATCTTAATAGCCATAGATTATTTCACCAGATGGACCGAGGTAGTACCACTCAAGGAAACAATAGAAAATGTGATCCTAGATTTTCTAGGGAGTATCACTACTCATTTTGGGTTTCCTCGCACCATAATTTTAGATAATGCTAAAGCATTTTTAGGGTCCAAAGTATCCAAATTTGCATTAAATAATGGAATATATCTAAAAACTTCTTCCAATTATTACCCTCAGGGTAATGGTTTGGTAGAATCAACTAATAAGAACCTGATTAGAATCATCAAAAGAATAGGGGCTGATCATCACAAGGAATGGCATAAAGTGCTTAATTTAGCACTGTGGGCTGATAGAATTATGCCTAAACTGGTGATCAAAATGTCCCCATATGAATTAGTATATGGGAAACCTATTTTAATTCCCCTAAGTTTGGAGATTCATGCTCTCTAGCTGATCAAACAGATTGAAATTGAAGAAAATGGCCCCATGCAGGTCAGACTTGCAGAACTTCTAGAAGTTCAAGAAAAGAGGGATGCAGCACATGATTCATTGATAAAGCATCACAAAATAGTTAAAGACTATTTTGATAAAAATACTTCAAATCCCCATTTTGAAACAAGCTCAATTATTTTGAAATGGGATGCAAGAGCCATCAAACCAGGTCAACACACTAAGTTTGAAGCATTATGGACTGGCCCTTATAAAATTCGGGCATGTAAATAGCAATATTTGTTTGAGCTAGAAATGATGGAAGGTGAACCTAAAGAGATTCCTATAAATGGAATCTATTTGAAACATTTTAGTTAAAAATTGTGATTTTGAAATTTTAGATCATGCGGGAGTTGTAGATTCTTTTTTGAGCAGGCTTAAAAGTCCTTGGGGTTGCCTATAACTGTAGAGTAAAAAATACTCTACATTTCATTTTGAGTTTTAGTTGCATGCTGCAAAGTTTTGTTCCCACATAAATTGGTTTGAGATAGTGAAGTTTTGAAAATAGAGCACGGGCTCTATTTTCCTTTGATTCATTTTTCTCTAAGTGTTGAAATTAAGTGGATACTACCAAGTGTCATTATTTGAGGCACCTTTCATATTTTCTATGAGTTGGATGGAATGTGCCATGTATCTCATAGTGACTCAGTGGAATTCACCAAGTGTTAGCATCCATGTTTTCATATTGGCACCCGCATTTCATCTCTTTTCAGCAAAAGTTTTTAACAAAGCTAAGTATCAGGATCGAGTGGAAAGTGCCAAGTGTTAGTCATGAAAGGTCTCAATTTTGGTTTTCTAAAAGCAATGAAAGATGCCACGTATCCCAATAGAAGATATTGGAAGTCACCATGTGTCACAATCTAAATTATCTTCATTTTCCTTTGTTGATATAGCAAAGACTGTGGTGGGTCCCAAGTTTTATTTCTTAAGCGGAAGCCGCCAGGTGTCACTATCCATATAAATGTGAAATGAGATCCAATTATTTCTATGGTATAAACAGAGTAAAGAGGAGACTTCCACGTGTCATCTTTTGCAGGTTTCTAAAAAGGTAGCTAAAAGAAGTGGAGATCACCATGTAAACCCAGATAAAGAAGCAGAGATTGCCATGTGTCCTTTAATGAAGTAGTGGAGATTGACACCTATCCCTGTGTCCCTTTTTAAATTACTTGGGTAAGAAATGTTGTGAATCTTATTTTCTTTTAAGTTATTGAAGTATCAAGAAAGCGGATAGCGATAAGTGTCAAAGGCAGAACATTCCTGAGCAAAGACACAAAAGAGTATAAGTTATGCAGAAAGTGCCATGTGCCTTCAATAGGTGTTATAGAACATGCCAAGTGTCGTTTTCTAGTGTCTCCTAAGTAATAGGAAGATTTTCAAAGAATTGTCTAAGTGTTATATAATGTTTAGGAGAAGGGAGCGTCCTGCAATCTATTTTAGCCAATGAACTGCTAGTTGGGGTTAGATTTCAGTTGGGCCGTTAGATTGGGAACAAGCAGGCAATCTAGAGTGAATTCAAGGCTATAAATAAGGGTGTAGAGATCACCAAAAAAAAAGAAATAATCATCAAATATCAGAGAGAATTTTTGAGAGAGAATTATTGTAAAGAGTCTAGACTTTCTAGAGCTGTGACTAAGTAATATCATTTGCTTTTGTCTCATTTTCTTGAGTTGAAAGGTTTATATAATTGTACATGTTTTTACACCTCTTATATGACTGGGAAATTCAAATAAGAAGATAGAACCCTATTCCTTTGTTTATATTTTCTGTGTCATTTGCAAAAGTAGTCTAGGCTATAGAATTTCTAGAGCTATGATTAGGAATGTCATTTACTTTTGTCTCATTTTATTGAGTTGAAAAGTTTATATAATTATACATGTTTCTGCGCCTCTTATATGACTATAAAATTCAAATAAGAAGATTGAACCCTATGCCTTTTTTGACATTTTATGTATCACAGCAAAAGTAGTCTATATTGTGAGCCTCTATTTCTATTGTTTCCATCTTTTACATTGATCATGCACTTGTTTGCTCTTAAATGTAAATGAATCCTACATATAGTCTCACTATGCTCAAGATTAAGGTTGAATTACATTTAGGCGCATCACCATAGATTATATTTCCTTTCTTGCATTTGTGTTTCTGATTTAAATTCCTATCCCTTTTCCCAGTATCTACTTAATATAGAGAAGAGCCAGCTTCTTTAAAATCTGGAGGTTGTTTCAAGTCGCAAGTCCCACATCTTGAAACTTCCCATTGTTGGTGTTTATTACAAAACACAATTTTAAATCATCAACAGTTTTAGCAAAATAATTCTTAGGAAAGGTATTTTGAAGAGGGCATGGTGTACATTCTAATAGGTTGGTTGCTATAGGATCTTGTTGATAGGTGTTTTGCAAGATACCAGTAATGACAGTGTCTTCTTATTGGGCCTACAAAGTTAGACTCTAGTTAATTATGTAGAGATTATATAAAGAGATAACTTCTTCAAGGTCATTAATCTATGGAATTGGTCCATCATTCAATGAAGGTTGAGCTATTGGATACAACACCAATTTCTTGGTGTTATTTTCATTGGGAATTAGCATTTTTCTTGACCTACAGCCAATAAAAGCATTGATGGTAACCAACCATGGGTGACTAAGGATGAGAGGATAACCCCCCAAATTGATATTTAGCTATAAGACAATAAATTATATTAGATATTACCAATAATCCATAATGATAAAAAGATCCTCAATAATTCCTTCAAGCTAAATAGTTGATCTGTCAACCATCTAGAGGATGGTAGGTGTTAGACAAAGATTGGTAAACTTCAGTTGCTACATGGTCTCCATGGTCATCATGTTAATGGATACACCCAAGTTAATTAAATTATTGGAAATGGGTTGGCCATATATGCTAACATTAATATAAGACTTTTGAGATTAGAATATTTTGGGGGAACTATGTTTCTAAACATAATATCTGCTAATTGGCTAATAACTTGGACTTTTTTAGGATCCTTTTTCTTTCTTCTCAATTTTTTCAAGCATAGCTCTCAAACAAATTTTTTGTAGATAGGAACATATTTTATTTCTTGAAAGAGTGGGATTTTTATGCATACATTCTTTATTTATCCTAGGATATCAAATTTAGGCTCGTGTTCAAGATGTGATTTGCTCAATCTCTCTAAAAAAGGAGGAATGTCAGTTTATTTTTGATTTTATGATGGAATTGGCTCAAGATTGGCTATGAGTGGATATGGATTACTATGGAGTGGATATAGTTTTAAATAAATTGTGATTATGGGTGAGGTAGTTTTTGGAATAACATGACCTAAGCAAAGTTGAACTTGATTAATATCCAAGGTGTATGTTGGATATTGCATTATTTCAAGTCAAAGTTTTAGTCTTTAATTAAAAAGGGTAGTGAATTGTCTCAAAATGGATAATGATACCTTCAAGGTGGAACCATCACCAAATCCACCTTACACCTTCACTCCAATTACTTCCCCATACAAGGTTAAAACTACCACCTACAGCCACCTTAATTGACTTAAGCTTGACAAATGAAGGAAGTTGAGTAGAAAATTGTGTTTCATGATACTGTAGAGTTTATTATGGGGATTTAAGGTGTTATTCATGTAAGTAAGTATAAATTTCATGTGATAAAACTTTAATCACTAAATAATATCCTAACATAGAATAGTCACCTATAGTCACACCATACCAAGATAATAGTCAGCCTATGAGGGCAAAATAAAAAAAGTTGTTAGGGACAAGAGTTTGGACCACTATGTGTACTTGAATCAAGATGGAGGGGGGGATATTACACATTAAATAAATAGTATAAAACACTAATTATCACCATATACAAGGAGGATTTAGATTCTAAGAGTTGAATTAAAGAGGTGATAATATTATTCCAAGTAATGAATGTGGGGAACTTAGTTTAGGGAAACAAATGATGTATAGATGGCCCTTGAGGTATGTGAAACCTAGAATGAGTGTATGATTTATGAAATAGGAATATTTGGAAGGAATAAAACTATAAAAAATTAGGAATCTAGACCTTTCCTTTAATATAAACACACTTATAGCTAGCTTTTTAGGCCTATTATAGCAGGGTTTCTTAAAAGGCATTTGTACACCATTTCAATGCATTGAAACTAATATGAATATTAAGAAATATGTATTATATAGATTTAGTGGATATACTAAGTTATTTATAAGTATTTATACATTATTTATCATTCTCCTTCATACAATCATATCACTTAGACTCTACACACAGTCAACATGAATGAGTATGCATCTACTATGGATCAATGTATATCAAAGACCATACTCTACTTATAGTGGAAAAGAAATGTTCATAAAAGTGTGTTTGAGTTTTAAATTTATTTATAAGGTAATATTTATATTCATCACCATTTATGAATTAAAATAACACCAAGACAGGGTTGGAAACACAGAGGCATACTCATGCATGAGACCTATGCCACTGAGGGTAATGCATACAGAGAAATGAACATTAGCAAGTCATAACCTAAGCATAATATCAAACTTGAGTAAATTATGGACACCAAAATAGTCCTAAATACCTAAGGAGGCAATATTAAATACCCTGCTTATAGGTTTCATGCTCAAACTCGGCCAACTAACCTTAGGAAAGTATGCACATGCATATGGAGATAACCAAGAAAGTTGCAGATAAAGAATGAATTTAAGGAAGTGAGACATAGGAGAGACTAATGGATATGATTTATTATTAAAAAATTAATTTTAAAACCCATATATCCTTAGGGGAACAAGAATAAGAGGTCACCTCAGACCCTTGTACTTAAGCTCATAATTTGTAGGTAGTTGAAGCTAGTTTGAGCCAAAAGGTCTATTGAGGGCTTAGTAGGTAGAGTTAGGTCTTAAAATTGGTAGGAATTTCCATAATGACCCATTAAAGGTACCCATGTTATTATATTGGTCATATAAATAGTGGGTATATTCATTTTTTTGTCTTAGACCAAGCTATGTCTAGAGTAGACAGTCAAGGATGCGAGATGATCAAAATCAGACTTTGGAGGGTTTGAAAGTAAGTTTGGTCCCATATAAGGTTTTGGAGTAATGAAAAATGATTTATAATAATAATTAGGCCTAATCCAAAGGTTTAAAATTATGATATATAGTCAAATTTCATTGGGAATAGGCCCAATAGGAAGGCTTTGAGCCTAATTAAAGACCTTACTACCACCTTAAGTTCCTCCATGATCCTACAACAAGTTGTATGATAAAATATGAGGTGTGTTAAGATGTTTAATACCTGATAGAAAGGTTATATATGGAAATAAATATGGAAAATTTCAAATAATCTCCAAAACCTTGCTCAAAACACTCAACCCTACACATAGTCCACCCAAGTGCCAACTTCAAGCACTCACCCACTCCACTACATAGATTCTGAAGACTAGAGCTCTTAGGGAAATTTAAGTATCCCTATGTGCCAAGAATACATGAAACATTAATTATAATTGGGAGTCCAAACTCTTTAAAAAAACCTTAATAAGTTAGGCACTCAAAATTGGCGTGTAAACTACTCTAGGTTCACTTTTTAATGTTTGTATCTTCATCCACACTTTGCATGGGAATGTAGCCCATTCATTGAAGGTGAGTAGGTTAGTCCACTTGATATTCATGTCATTTATCCTATACTTGGATGTATGTATAGTATGAATTATCCTTAAGACTCTTGAGCACTCCTAAACCTCCCTAAAACCCTAAAACCCTAAGTATACCTAGTCTTAGAAAACTTGATGTTTTGATATCCTATCACCTTGGAACAACCTAAAAATCTCATGAAAGGTCAAGAGGAATCAGAGGAGAACATGTTCATGACTTAATATTATATGAACATGGTACAAAAGTGTCAAAAATGTTCACTTTTTAAGGTTTTGAGTAGAAATAAGGATATTTGATAGTCCAGAGTATTTCCAATCCTTATAATGGATGGTGTGAGACTTAATCCAATTTATCAAGGCATAACATGCCTAATATTTCATCTAGAAGGACCCTTATAAGTACACTCAAGACTTCTAGTATATAAATGTTTAAGTAAAATAGACCAATCAGATAAGAGAGGTGAATTTTCAAGTGTCTAAGGCTTATAGGCATATATCATAGTTGGATTTTTTGTTTTAGGCATGAATCACACTCATACACATGTTATCAAGCTTTATTGTAGGTTTCATAGAGGCCAATATACAAACACTTAGGTAATTAGGCCTAATTGGCCTATTTGATCAACAAGGAGAGTTAAAATTGACATTGAATATTTAGTGAAATGAATCATTGTATGATTATATCACCCAATAACCGATGTTTTGAATGGGAAATTTACCTCTTCAAGGACACTATGCAATATGAAGGTAGTTTCAAGGTTTGACCTTCATGACAAAGACTAGTGGGTTACTCAATGCCTCTTGGGAGGGATAATTACACCTATATACACTATGTAACTACCATTAGGAGTGATGATCTATTTTGAGTAGGTTCAACCCATTTACAAGGATAATTGAAGTAGATTCAACCTCCAATACCCTCACTTCTTTGCCAAAATGATGCATTTAAGGCACCAACACATAAGGTTTTGATAAAGGGGGTTCTTGTACCTAATTCAACTATCATTAGGAATGGAAATTGGTCAATTATGATCCCCTTATCTCACTTCCACACTAGATTCCCCTTCTTCTCTCTCCATTTATTCTATATATTATAGGATTTTAGCCTTATATTGTATCCCTCAAGCTAGTATAAGGAGACTTTTCCAGTACTTATACTCATGCATCTCTTGAATGATGAATAGATAATATTTTATATTATTCATGATTTATAATTATGTGTTCATGTTTATCTTGATATTCAATAGTGGTATGACATTACCTTTTGCAAGTCTAGGTTACACCTAGGTATTAACAATCTTCTTGGTAGGTTGTCTACTATGTTTTGAGGTTGATAACTCAATTTTAGAGTGGAAATAAAATTGAAAGTTCCTTGAACTATTCCTTAATCTCTTGACCCTCTCACTTTATCCATTTATTTGACCTCTAGAGGAAATATTGTTTCTTAGAAATCATTGAAGATAGTCTCTCAGCTTTATGCATTATTTATTAGTGTGTTGAGAGTCCAAGTTGATAAAGTGGATGGAATTATCATTATGGTGCATCACCATACTTTAGGATAGGTTTTCATTCATGTAATTTCCTTTACCCTTTTCATACCAACACACTAAGACTTAGAAATAGGATTAAAACTTGGAAAGAGATTTAAATGAACAAATCAAGGGAGATAGCCCCTTAAAATCAAGAGGTTTGACTTACACATTAGGTAACCCATAACCTAAGGTCATTCCCATGTTATCATATGATCAAAAACTCAGAATTATTGGTTGAAAAATATTTCAAGAACACAAAAATAACATATTATTGATGAATTCTCTGAGAAGAGATGTTTTATTACTCAAGAATGCAATACAACTATATGTTTATCTCTGGGAAGAGATGTCTGATTTCTATTTTCAGGTTACATCTTCATTTATACATATTTTTAAAGTATGGGGATGATTTTTAAGGTCACCAATATCTAGATATATGAATTGGTTCAACTTCCATGATTTAAAACAATACAAAATTTGAGGAATTACTATTTTTAGAAACTTACTATTTTTAGACTGCACTACTAAAATTGAAATTTGGAGCACTTCCATTGGGTTTTCTAGGGTAAAAAATCATTAATAAAATATATATTCCATCTCACCACATTCTCCTCATTCTTATATTTCAAACATTTTAAATGGCGAGTCAATTGGAGCTACAGTACAAAAGTTATGGCTCCCAAAAGTTTCGTCATCAATTGGGGTGGAACCGTCACCTGAATTGTCACCTGAATTATTTCCTGGATCATCATAGGTTTGAGGTTTGGACTTGAATACTCTTGTCCTTAAATATGGTGTAACCTAGAGTGCTAACATTACCAAGGTTATCCAAGAAAATATTCAAGTCCTATAGCTTCAAACACAAGGGCAAAGAGAAAGGTAGTTAAAGAGGTTCAAGGGGCTACTAATGGTCCATTAATGTATTTTAAAACATCCCAAAGGGAAGGTATGTTAATGTAGTTCCAAGTACACAAGTTGATTAAAAAATTCATAATGTTATGAACTCTTTCATACCTCATAATTTTGAAGGTATAGGTAGCACTATTCCTACTAGTGGACAAGCAAAGGTTAGTGGCTCTTTCACTAACATTGTAGAGTAGATGATGAGGTCTCATGTGAATGGATCAATGTGGGATACATTGGAAATACCTAGATAAGAAGACCTACTTCAATATGATCCATCCAAACATATTTTGATAACCAAGAAACCTAGTGGGAAAGAGATAACCTTGATAAATACTTTGAATCCTAGTAGAAGATAGTCAAACAAAGTTGAAAAGGTAGACAAACCTCCTCCATTTTATCTACCTATCATCATTAGAGATGATTTGTTATATAATTGTCTTATTAATAGTGTAAATAGTACTTGTATCATACCCAAGTAAGAAGATGATAAATTTAACTTGAATTATGAGCCTCATGCCAAAGGAATGTTATAATTAGATTAGTCATCTATAAATACCATTAGCATAATAAAAATTTTGTAACTTGTTTTAGATGCTTGTCTTATTTTCACCATTTCTCAAGATATTGTGGTTGTGGATGTGCCACATCATTTTTCACTTTGTTTGTCATGGGAGTTTACTACTAAGATTGTACGATACCTAAATATAGATTGGTCCTATATGGCCTTTAGGACTAGGTATGGTGCAAAGGTTTCAATCAAATCTAAACCTCTCCATAGTTTTCATGTAGAAATGTATGTGCCTTATACATTCAACATGAAATTAAATGTCATTAATGAATAAGATCACCCTAGTGACAAAAACCTCTTACACTTCTTGATATGGCATATTTGACTTGTACCTTGATGAATGGGGAGCCAAGCAATATTGACTTGAAGAAGAAGATCTTGGTACTTACATACTCCATGAAGAATGTGATGGAGTTCTTGAGGTAGATTCTGATAACACTCTAGATCAAGTTTCATGGGGAAACTATGTTTTGCACAAGGATTATGACATTCATATCCCATTTATGATAAAGCATGACAATCCTAAAGAGAATTAAATTTTGTTTGACAAGGAAGATAACACTCATGAGCATGAAAATCATGAAGAAGTGGATGATATGTGGCAATAATTCAATGCTATGGTGTAGGAGTTTGAGGAAGTAAGTAGGTATGTAACTTTTCAAAAGGAATGCAGACTTTAGGATGAGATCAACCATGCATCTAATGAACATAAGGAAGAGCTTGAGGTCTCTATGAAACAAGGAAAAACTTTTACAAACCAGGAAGTGCTTGGTGAATAAGATGATAGCCTTGATGATCCCTAACAATAGACATGTCATGTTTTAAATGCATTTTATGTTGGGAAGGCTATGATGATTCCCAATTACCAAATTAAGGCTTATCAAGTGAACATGACAAAATTCAAGCAAACTGCAAACTTAAATAAGCCTCTTAGAGAGATAGAGAGTTCATGAGAGCTCTAAGTGATACATTTGTATTTATTAGAATCCTCAAGACTAGTAAATCACTTGACTATCTACATAAACAAGTGTTTATTAATAAGTATGCCTCATATGATGGATTAATTTCATGGAGTAGCAGTGATATAAGAAGCATTATCTTTAAAATTATTTGAATTAATGAAGAATATATATTTCACCTCAAGTGATTTGAGGTATTATACATATTAGGATAGGTGTGTGTTTCCCTTTGAGTAGTTTGTGTTTTCCCTAAGTGTTCATGACAAAAAAAGTGTGTGTTTTAAATCTTTATTTGTGTGTTTGTTTCCTTTTTTATTTGGTGTGATTTTTGGTTTACTTTAAAAGGAATTTTAGTTTCATTTGATGCATATGGTTGACTCCATTTCTCAAGGATAGGATAAGGCAACTAGTCCTTAGCATAGTAGGCATGCTACCCATAGGAAATCACCAAAATATTGACTAAATTTTACACTAGGTAAAATTTAGTCAAACCCCCTTGTATTTTAAAACTTTTTATAAGTCTCCTAGGTTTGAAATGTTCAGTATGGTCATTAATGATGTCATAAAACATGTTTTAACATTGTAATATTTTTTATATTTTCTTAATATCCCTTTTTGCTACCTTTTGGTCATGTTAGAATGGAATGTATGTTTTTAAACTAAGGATAAATGTTTAAAGAGGATATCTAATGTAAAACATGTCAAAAATGAGTCATAAGAGGCTTTGAAATTAAAATATGGTAGATTCAATATATAAATAAGTAGATCAACTACAAAAAAGCTAGCTTTAGTTAGTTGTACGGACTGAATGACACATTTGGCATGTGTGGAGGCTTTATGAGGGTGTATTGAGATCTTCATAGGTTATTTTTAGGTAAAATTAGCTTCAACATCTCCAATTTTGATGAAAAATAGTCTCTCTCTCATCTCTCTCTTAGTTAGGTCAACAAGGTCAAATGACTTTCTATTAGTACAAATAGGAGAAGAGTTAGAGTAAATGTACTTGGGGGATGTTACTAGTATTTATTTCCTTCCATTTAATGTTAATTTTTTTTAAATTAGTGGTATGTGCTTTATAAATAATCATTAAGACTATTAGTCTCTCCAAACTACCTACACATCCCCAACACCTCAATTTTTTCATTGATCCATGTGAACCAAGTGGTGTATGAGGATTTGTAGAGTATGTTCATCCTTTTCATGGTGATTCCAACCTAGTGTGGCATGTGTGGACATGAAAGAGTAGGAATGATCACTCTCTTAAGCTAAAAGTGAGCTTGAATAGCCCAAGAAAATTATTTTCACAATTAGAGATTTTGTCCTTGTGTATCTTAAAATCAAGGTAGTACACTTGTTTTCACTTCCTCAGAGAATGGATTGTCATATTATCTATTGAAGGTTGCATTGAGGAGGTCTTAAAAGTGATAATACAACATAGAGAAAATAGTTATAAATGGAAACATAGTCTTCATACGACTCTACTTATTTATAGCAAGAGATTTAATAATGACTAAGATTTATGGGTTTAATCATAAGTTATATCTCACATCTACTTGTTAAAATAGTGAGACATCTTCAAACCTTAGCGTAAGATCAATACCTTAAAATAAATGTTCACAAGACTAGAGGAAAGGTATAGAGTTGAAAAAGCTACTTAATGTAAGAGTTTACCTTCACTTCTCCAAAAATGGACTATGTTCCACAAAGTGTTATCTATTGGTGGAGGTATATGAGGTGTGAGTAAGCCCTGTGGATCAATTCTTATAGACTAGTTATAAGAATAACATGCTAATTCAAGAAGGTGATTTTTTAGTTCAAGAGACTAATGGTTGAATGGATTTCAACTCAGTCAAGTTATACTAAAGATTCTTAGAGAGCCACACTATTATTAATCCCAATTTAACATTTAGCAATATAACTTTTAAGTGACCTACAATGTTGATGGTAGAAAGATAAGGGCATCTGAAGATAGGAGTGAGTACATCTAGGTGTGAGATATCCAAATGACCTTAGAGGAAACCAAAGGAGATAAACATAGTGTTCAAACATGAATCAGTAGTTAAAATAACCTATTGGCTTCCCTATTTACCACCCACAATTTGATTGAGGAAAAAAACTAACCAAAGCAAATGGAAAGTGTAGGTTTAATAAGGAAAGTAGAGATATAAGGTGGATGAACACATATAAATCACTCTCACAGTGGTAACATCATAATTCATTTAAATTTTAGAGGAAAGGGAAACATGAATAAAGGTGAATAGATAGGTTTCAAACCTCAACCTATAATAAGCCAAAACCCTACACAATCACAAGACCTATAAGCTACTTTTGGAAATTGGATATGTTGAAGGCTCTAAAAGTGTGACAATTACTTTCAACCTAGTAAAAAGGGTCCTCATGACCTAAACTAGAGCTCCATGGTCTCATTTTCACCATATTAATAGGGTAAGTACCCTTTGTTTTATCTCAGACTAGAGGCACTCTCTAAGTAACATAATATGCAGATCTAGTACATCCATGGTGAAAGAATGAAATGGAGAGAAAAGAAGCATTGTGATATGATTTTTATGGTTGTATTTAATGTGAATAGATATTGAAAAGGAACTATAGTCATTGATAACACTCAAAAGTGGTTATATATATAGAAACACAATCTTGGAGACTAGGCCTAAAACTAGGCATGAACTCTAATGGCTTCGAAACATCACTCATATAATCATGATATATTTCCAAACTATGTTATACCATTCATGGGAGAGTGTAGAGTCCATAAGACCCAATGGTTTGTAAGGAGTAACTCAAATTATCCATTTTTGGCCTAAATTTGTCTCAAGTCTATCTAAGATGTTAGTAAGAACTTCAGTAACCAAATACTTTTGCTCATATCTATATGGAAAATGTGCATGGTACCTTAAGTAGTTATGGATAGTTTATGGGGGTCCTAAATTTTATCTTAGTGGAATTGTTTGAGGGTTAATCATCTCACTTTTATGAATCATCACTAACAACCTAAATGACCTAAAACCCTCTCAAGAACCTAATGAAGAAGATATGAATGTAAATGAATATATGAGGGGTAAATTAACCTATAAAATAACTTTGACTTATTTTTCACTCCCCCAAACTCATCACCACTCAGTTATTCTATTCTATAACTTGTACAAACAAGCCTAATTCTATGTTTAATACAAGATTTCAATTGAATTGAAGGTGTATAATGGAATAGATGAAAGAAAATAATTGTGGAATGTGTTTAGATATGTATAATTACTCCTTAAACCTCATTATCACCTTGATTATTCATGAAATCTACTCTACTAAGTTGGTCATTTCAAGTAATCTTGAACAAGACTGTGAGAAAGAGGGTGACTACCTAAGTGTGATTGTGAGAAGTGTGATATTAAAAAATTTGAGTCTTATTATATACGCTATAATAAAAATAAGGTCTAAATGAATTATCTAATACCTCTACAATTAATCTCCATGAGCATCTATAGGTCACCTTAGTGATAAGTGTGTGAATTAGGCCTAAAGGGATACTGAGTGAATGCAAGAATGTGAATGATAAGTGACAAGGAGAAGGTTATCAGTTAGAGAGGTATATATGATTGTCACAAATCATGTATCCACATTCCTAAGTTGTATAATATGTTTCAATGACTTCTAATACAATTATGAATATTCAAGTGAACTCTTCATTGAGAAAGGTAATTTCAAGAAGGATATGAAGGGTCTTTAAGCCAACTTCAAGAGAATGATGTACTTTAGATGGAAACTTGTCAAAAATAAATTCATAACTTATTTTATAAATCCTTATCTCATATTTTAATTAGTTTTCAAGTCTTGACACTTGCCCTTGTGACTATTCAAATTCATTATTTATCTCTCCTCTCATATGCTCTATATATTCAAGACATTTTAGCATTGTAAGGAATCCACAATTTGTATGGTGAAGCCCTACTAGTTTGACATCTTTATTTGCCTTTAAATAAATTTATAAATTTTATTTTATCTCTAAAACTCTTGTCTCAGTATGTCAAGTAATTCATTTGGATGACATGTGATGAATGCCTTCTCCTTACATCCATTTTGTTCTTGTATGTATTGTGTGAGTAGTATCATCTCTTCTAATAGGTATCATGAAGTGTATGTGTTTTTTAAGTGTGTTTTGAAGTGTGAGAGAGACTTGTAGTGTATAATATCATACCTCATTTTTACCCACCTCTAGATATGAATAAAAATCTACCTCCATGTAAAATCACTTATGTTAGAAGAACATTGAGTTGAGTTTAGTTTTAGCAGTCTTCTTTCTTAGTGCAAATGCAAGTATGTGGAATTATCTTTGGTATATCACCTTCATTAGTATTGGTTATTTTATATTTATTTCTTCACTTTTTACCCCCAATAGTGATTATTCTAGTGTATTTTGGGAGCCTAAAATATATATCATGGGATATATCCTTTTGGGAGCTTACCTATTTGCATAGATAGTTCCATGTTATCCCAAATTAGAGAAGGTTTTATTGAATTCTATATGGTGTAAATTTTGGATATAATAATTAATACTAATTCTTTGGATCTTAAATAAGGAAATTCATAGTTATAAACACCAAGACAATATGAGTTGGAGCTTGAATGGATTACAGAGCTTCCATTCTCCATACAAGATGAGGATGACCAAGTTTTAGTAAACCATGATTTTGATTAGCATAGTGTTTCAAAATTGAATGGTAAGGACGGTATTTAATCCCATGTATTTTTAATTGATCATGAATATATGGAATTTTGGGAAGACTTGGATAAATTTTGTTCAAATTTTGATAGTCTACCTCTACCCCATGAGAATCTTGATGAAGGTTTCAAAAGGAACACTATGGTAGTTGATCACCCTAAGTCTCATAAGAATAATCAAGGAGAGACTAATGACATGTGGTATCCATGTTTAAACACCTACCAAGGGATTTAAGGTCTTACCAATTGAGTAGAATGGAAACACTAACCATGGCTTACGAATTGAGTTGTCAAGGAAATCACTAAATGAGAGCATGTTAAACCAAGAACAACCCATGACTGAGGAAAAAATTAGATTTTTTATGTAAGGAAATAAATTTTGGAATGATTATGATTGGTTTTTGAACTCTCATGACCAATTAATTCACTTTGGGATGGATCCATAAGGTCCAACTACTCTCCCAAAAAGCCATGAATGTGTAAATGCTTCTAACTACAATTGGGAGTCCTCACACAGTGAGAAATATATAAGTAGACTTAAATCAATACATATAAATCAGACCTCATAGTGCCATAATGATCAAATAAATTTTCCATTTGATCTTGTGAACTAAGAATTTGACTAAGAAGAGGAGATTAGTATTATGTTAATGACAAAATAAACAAAGCAAATTGAAAAACAACACACTAAACTAACACCTTCATGCCTAGTTACTAGGGTGAGATTAATAACAAAAAAAAATGACAAACACAACTAAAAAGTAAGGAAAAACAACAATCCTTCACCTTCCTTGGATGCTCCAAATGTTTTTGTAGTATTGGCTTGCTCAGCTTGTGCTCATGAAGTCTTCATCAAAGGAGGCTTGGATATCTCCTCTTCTCCCTAGCACCTTTGGCTTTGGATTGGATTAGAATCAATTTGGAATGGTAAAACTAATTTTAATGGATTTTATAATCATTTGTGCATTATAATTTTTCACCAAAAAATATCTTAGAAATGATGTTCATAGCCTCTCTATTTATAGATGTTTACAAATGGCTAGAATCAACTTGAATCATCCATCTCAAGATTAAGATGTGTGGCTAAGTATTAATCCAATTATTTAAATAAAATCCATAAATATGCTCATAAATATTTGGGATAAAGGAGTGATTAAGAGGCATGGGAGGCATGAATCTTGATATTTGTGGCATTTATGGCCTAGGGACATCTTCCCAAGAAATGAGGTCACCTAATGATGCAGATATTCAATATTAATTTTCAAAAATAATTATTCAACAAGTTTCTATGGAATTATTAATTAGGATATAATTTGGTTTAATTATCTCTTAATCATGATTAAGCACTTTGTGCACAAATTACTCAAATTGATTAAAATGCCTTGTTATTTGTCCAAAATTTGATTGGATTGGAATTGGAAGTCAATGTTAGATTAATTGGAACCATATTCCCATTTATGATGTTACCAACACAAAATAACAAAGACACACATCTTTTAAAAGAAATTTTATATAAAAAATGAATCTAGAGCACCTAGGTGCAAAATTGGCATTTTGACTTGAAATGATCTGATCAAAGTTAGTTGGCCCATAAATTACATTATCTTATTTAGTGATATTCTAGCCAAAATCAGCACATGAATATATCAATTTCAAATCATTTAATGTATTTTAGTGTTTTTAGGCCAAATTGTGTATTTTGGTGGAAATTGGTCAAAATCTTGATTGGAGTTTATCGGTGGCCAAATTTAGGTGTCTACAGTTTACCCCTATTTGGGAAGCCATTACAAGCTATAGGCACAACAATGTCTTCTCAAATAATGAGATATGCCTTGTATGCCAAAAAGAAGATGATAAGGTTGAAGAACAAAGCTCCAAATGGTTTTGAAAATCCTATGATGATGCCCCCTCAAGGGAATGGTCATCACATTTTTTGATGGGTGGTCCCTTGAAAAAGAAACAAGAAGAAAGGTGGAATTAACCCATAGTTGAGATTAATCCAAATGAGAAAATGCTTGCATGAGTTGATGTAAAAAGGATACTAATTTGCCAAAAGGTATTTATAATTAGGAATAAAATTCAAAATAATGATTTTTTCATAGGTTTCTATAATCACTAAGAATACCTACATTGGCTAAAGATGATTATGCCCCAGTTAGGGATGATTAGCAAGTATAACTTAAGTATATAACCTAGAATATAGATTAAATATGAGTGGGTGCAAAGTGATGAAATATATGAAAAGAAGAATAATATTGATCATTAGAAAAGATTCAATTTTACCTACCAATGAGGAGATTCTTATCCTTATCATTAATGATATAACTAGAATGGTTAATGGGTTGATTTGATCAAGGGTGGGATGGGAGAATTTACCAAGGTGCCAAGGAGAAAATTCTATGGATTCATTTATTATACACCTTCTTGAAGCTAAATTTTGATATAATATGTGATGGTAGGCATCATGATAGAACACCATGAAGGCTTGGCCAAAATATGTGTAAGGACTGACTCTCAATCTAATAAACACTCTAAAATAATGCACCAATATAAAAACCATGATGACAATGTTGATGTATGAATATGGATGGACTCAAGAATAATGTGCTTGAGGAATCACCTAATGAAAAAATATAGATTGAGTCGAGGTAATAATGTTGAAAGCAAACAAATAGGTAAGAAGACAAACAAATAAATAAAACACAGAAATAGATAAACAACTTGAAATAAATAAACAAACAAAAATCCTAATAAAAAAATCAAAAGAAAGCATCCTAATAATGACCATTCCCTAGTAAGGTGGATTGAGGATAACTAATTAGGCTTAGACAAGATAAATATTTTTGGATTTTTTGAAATGTTATGAATTTTTTTGGAAGTTTGAGGTATCTTAACTCCTTAGAGAATGACAAGATACCTACTCACAAAATGGTGAGAGCATTTGGCTTAGGTTGCTCATAAAATGGTGAGAGTGTATATAAAGGGGGACTAAGGTGACCTCAACATAAATTGAGAATGACCTAAATAGTCCTGAAATGACCTTAATTTACATTAATTCCATCCACACAAAAGGTGAGGAAAAGCCAACTAGATCCCAACAAGTTCGCAAATACAACAAATGGCCAGTCAAATGAAAATAGTAATGGTAATGTGATGCATCAATTCATGATAAAAAATTGTTTCCCATAATTTTTCCATAGGTGGTTATAACTAGGATACAATAGAATAGATCAATGATACTAATTTGCCGATATGTGGTTATATTAGTAGTAAGACTGGTGAGACATTGATTTGCCCATAGGTGATTATAATCAAGCTCACATAAACAAACATGATATAGGATGAA
This sequence comes from Torreya grandis, assembly GCA_037957365.1. Taxonomy (NCBI): domain Eukaryota; kingdom Viridiplantae; phylum Streptophyta; class Pinopsida; order Cupressales; family Taxaceae; genus Torreya; species Torreya grandis. The sequence goes on along the minus strand of JARHVA010003681.1, from coordinate 1,730,233 downwards.
AAATGAAAGATATCTTTCTAGATCAATTATCATACTATTATCATATACTATCATTTAAACATCCACTTTATTTATTATTGAAACTTGATTGGAATCCTCTCATAAAAAGTGTAAGAATAACTAAAGGAACCAAGATCACAATAGGATTGGGTAGGATGAATAAAACAAGCTATGGTCTAGATAGGAATGAAATGATAGGATGGTATGGTGTTGCTAATGATAATGATGGTTTGATAAATTAGATAAAATGGTAGGAGGGTTGTCCCCAAGTGATGGGGTGAATGGTAAGAATATACAACAATGGCAAAAGGATATGTAATAATGGCAATGGCATATAAAATGGTATGGTGCATGTTTTTAGCCTAGGTTTGGTTTTTAATTCTATTATTACTACTAATGGGGAGATGCACATCTTAATCAATAAATGACACAAATAGGATACTTGATAATGTTAATTTCTATCCCACACCTCATTTTAATAGTTTCTCTATCAAGAACTAGCTACAAATTTGGATTCCAAAAATGCTTTTGTGATCTTTGTTGGTCATTGATTTTGATTCCTTCAAGCATTGAGACAAGGTATCTTTATAGCATCTACAAAGGAAAGCACAACCATGGATGATAAATAAGCATAAATAATAGATGGTAGTTTTGATTATGAAATGGAATGGTAGATGATAATGGAATGTGGAATAGTTGGGAAATAAATGAAGATCAGGATGTTCAGTCACACATAATGTTGCTAATTCTAGATTCAACATAATTTTGGTTATGGCAGGGCCAAAGACTTGTTCTCTCGATAAGACCATCATATTTTTCTATTTTTTAGGCCTGAGAGTAGCTACCATCTGATTAGGCTATAGATAGGAAGTTATTTTTATTTGATCTTTGATTTTATCTTCATAAAGTAGTGAAGAAATTTTATGATTACGTATTGGTGCCTCAATGAAGTTTTCACCAATGAAGTTGTCTTGATTGTCCCATAGTGCCACTGAGAAGGTTTCCCTAATGAATATTGGCTTTTGAATTTGATTTTCTTCTATCACTTCTACAAAAAATTCACTAGAATATGTTGAGTTAGAACTTTGATTGTATCCTAGTGCCTCTAAAAATGTTTCACTAAGAGAGTGTTCTTCTATTACATGAATGTGGTCTTGGCCTCCTTTCTCTTCTTCAACTGCTATGTCACCATGGATGCAATTCAATAAAGTGTGATTCTGTTGATCCCAATTAACACTTGTGGGAGATGAAATGTCAATGATATGGCTATTTTGGTCAATGGTAATGGCCTATAGAATGGTAATGGAATGGGGAGAGGCTGCATAATGCTCATAGAAGATACTAGGATAACTTATGTCAAAGTTAAATTACTCATCCTCAAAAACCATAAAAGGATCAAAAACGTATTCAAATTGATTTATAAGCCATGCATAACCAATGTTGTAACAACCATGAACATATTCTTCTTTTTAATCTAATTCAAACTCAAGGGACTCTAAATCTAATGTTGATACTAATGTTGATTCATATTATGATGGTAAATCTGATGTTAGTTAAAGAATAAAACCTAACTCTAACTCTAATTCTTCATCTAACAGGTACTTTGTTATAATTATATATTGTTGAATATTTGGTTTTGGATAAGTAATAGCCTATGATGGCATAATGGGCTCCACAAAGATTGGTTTATTAAAGTAAGACTCCTCCATAATAGGAAATACGTTAAGAGATAAATCCTTAGAGACTAGCTTGTCAATAAGAGGCTCTTGAAAAATAGGCACATGATCAAGGTAATGATTTGCCTAAAGTTAGTTATAATCATTAAGAAGTGACTCAAAAAATATTGGATCATTAGTGTGAGACTCGTCGACAACTAGTATAGGATCAATAGGTAATTCATCATAGGTTGACTTATCATAAGTTGTTGGTTCAACAAAACTAGTTTAGATTGGTTGGTTGTCTTGGCTTTGGTTTCTAATGAGTTTGAAAATACCAATTTTGAACACATCTTGGTCTTTAAAACATTGGATCGATTGAGGTTTGGATGGGATTATTTCTAGATGAGGAATGGCTTGTGGTTAGATAATGATAGGGCATTAGGGAGCGTGATTTATTGCATTATCTAAAGGATGAAGTCCTAAAATAGTAATGATATGGAATTTTGGGGCTTGATTTGTTGCACAAGCCAAAGGACTAGGTCCTAAAATAATGAAGGGGTGTTGTAGAGCTTGATTTCTTGCATAAGCCAAAGGATGAGGTCCTGGTATAGAAATGGTTTGGCATTGTGGAACCTAATTAATTGCACAAGCTAAAAGATGAGGTTTTGATATGGTAATGGTGCAACATTGTGGTCCTAAAATAAAAATGGTATGATGTAGTGGAGCTTGATTACTCACATAAGCCAAAGCATCCAAGTCTTCCTCATAAACCATATCATCCTAGTTGTGAGTTGTCTCATAAGCTGGTTCTTTATTATGTTCCACATACTAATTATTGTAAAGAGGGTATGGATGTGTATCCCAAAAAACATTATCTATATTTCGGTCTTTAAAGTCCTCCTCACAAGCCTCTTCATACCAATCTAGGTCTCAAGTTGGATCATGAATTAAATCATGAATTTGTTCCCACAAATGATTATTATGAGGTGGATATAAATTTGTCTCACAAACCATATTATCATTGTTTGGGTCTTTACTAAAGCCATAAAAGTCATTTTGTGTAACCATTCTATCATAAGTTAGATTATACATGACTCCATTATAGGTGTAGCTAGACATATCTTCATAAATGATGAAAGCTACAAAGAAAAATGCTTAGAGTTCTACAAACTCCAAAAAAACAATGTCCAAAAGATAAATGGTTCAAACTTGGTCTAACTTGGTCAAAAGTGGAGCTGTATCTTCAACGTGGTTTGAAAATGGAGTTATATCTATAAAGTGGTTATAAAATGGAGATGTATCTCCAAAATGTTTTTTGATAAGACTTGGCATAAAATAGTCTAACATCAAATGTCTAATTTCAAATGTCATACAAATAAAAGGTCAAGTTCATAAATAAAAACTAACATGTCAAAGGTCTAGGTCAAAGTGTTCCAAACAAGGTCTAAACTAGGAAAGGGAAAAGTTGAGTTACTAAGTCTTTTGTACAAATGTAGAGTCAAAAGCTAGGCTCAAATAAATAGGCATATGCTAGGACTTTTGGTCAAATGGAATCAAAAGCTAAACTTGAAACAAAGGTATCATGTGATTTGATTTAATCTAGCAAGTTTGGAAATAACTTTGACATAAACCTGACACAAGGAATCAAACATAAACATGATTAGTTAGCATAAGGCATAAGACAAAAGGCTCTTTGAAGAAAGACTATGTTTTCCCAAATAAAAGTACAAATAATGATAAGGATAGGTACTGAACAAATAAACCATAAATAGTTTTTGAATTTGGGTAATCGATTAACCGAATTTATGCAACCCAAAAGAGAAAGATCTATGTATCAACCCCATAAATTAAGGTCTAAATAGAAATCAATCAATGTTTGAATCCAAAATTGATAAGGTTAATTTAAAACTCAAAGGTAAAAATTAGGATTTTACCAAATAAGCTAGACAAGATTGGACAACATGACAACACAAGATAAAGGTCTAAATGGTATACATAAAATGGTTTGAAACAATGATTTCGGATACAAGGTAAACTAGTCTTAAAATAAATTGAACAGCTTAATAGTGTAATCATGCTTAAATGATGTGATCTATGTTATGTTTCAAAGACTCAAAATTCTCAAAATGTTTTGACATGATTTGGGTAGCATAACACTACCCTCCTCAACTCGAATACATTGTTTTGACATGGCTTATGAACAAATAAACAAGTTTTAGTCTCAAAACATACCAAGAATAAATGACCAAAATACAATTAGTTTAACCATCCAAATCCTAGCAAGGGTATGGAAATGTGGGGTTAACTAAAATAGCAAGCTTTTGAACATTTCTAGGGGAATCAATTACATAATGAATTTCACATCAAATGATGCAAAAGACAAGCATGTAAATTGGGTGACCACAACATTGGCTAGTATTAAAAAGGTCTAGTTATTTTTACAACCACTACATCCTACTCTTCACTTAGTGTAGAGCAATGTCCAAATGTATATATGTCCCATATGAAAATTAAGAGTAAGTGAATTTAATGCCAGGAGATGAAACCTTGGGTCAAATAACTCTTGGTCTTTATAACGTCCCCCTCACAAGCCAAGTTTACATGAAATAAATAAATCATAAAATATAAAGACTTTAGGGTCATTTTCAAGGTCACCCAATAATTTTACAAGTTTTTTGGAATTGATTTAGATGACATTATTTATATGTTGTAGAATAGGAAATTTGTAACTAAGGAAAGCACTTTTGATTCCAAGGGTTTCCTAAAGGGGACAAATGGAAGAGCATACATGCAACATCCTTGTATTTTGTGAAAGCAAAGTGATAATTGAAACAATGAAAACAAAATTGATAAGTGTGTTTAATTTTAAGCCCAAATGAAAGATTTGGTGGTGTTCATTTGACCCTTTGGTCTTAATTTGTAACTTTGAAAGTGAACTACAAGATTTAAGCAATATCACCCTAAATGATTTTCCTTTAAGCACCAAAATGAAAAGTTTGATTCATTTTAAAACACCCTAAAAGAAGTTTAAAAGGATCTATTTAAGCATGTTTCGATGATTTTTCAAGTAAAACCTAAAAAAAATGTTAGAAAAATGTTTATCTTAGAATCACTTTTGAAGATGAAACAACCAACTTAAAAAAATGTGCTCTCAAGTTTGTGTAGAAAAAAACATAGTGACCATCGATAGTTATACTAACTAATGATGGTGATGTTTATACAGATAAGTGATGGTTTTAATAATAAATGATAGCTACGCATATTGAAACTTTAAAAAAAAAAATTATCAAAATGTTTATCTTAGAATCACTTTTGAAGATGAAACAACTAACTTATAAAAATGTGCTCTCAGGTTTATGTAAAAAAAACACAGTGACTATCGACAGTTGTACTAACCAGTGATGGTGATGTTTATATAGACAAATGATGGTTTTACTAACCAATGATGGTTATGCATACTGACAATGGTTTTAATAACTTAACTGATGATGGTTATACTTAACCGACAATGGTTCATCAATGGTTTACTCAACCGGTACTGGTTACAGTATAAACCTGTGATAAAGGAAAAAAATAGAAAAATAAAGTTAGAAAATCAAATTGCAAAAGTTTTAATGATCCAAATGAATATTTTAAAGTTTCATGATGATCTTCTTCATGTATGGTATGCATTTGGTCCCACCGGGCATGCCATTATGTGAACTAATAATTTGACTAAGAAGAGGAGATTAGTATTGTGTTAGTGATAAAACAGACAAAGCAAATTGACAAACAACACACTAAACTAACACCTTCATGCCTAGTTACTAGGGTGAGCTTAATAATAATAAAAAATGGCAAACACAACTAAAAATTAAGGAAAAATAAGAATCCTTCACCTTCCTTGGATGCTCCAAATGCTTTTGTAGTAGTGGCTTGCTTGGCTTGTGCTCATGAAGTCTTCATCAAAGGAGGCTTGGATATCTCCTCTTCTCCTTAGCACCTTAAGCTTTGGCTTGGCTTGGAATTAATTTGGAATAGTAATCCTAATTAAAATGTCTTTTTGAATCATTTTTGAATTATAAATTTTCTCAAAAAATAGCTTAGAAATGATGTTCATGGACTCTTTATTTATAAATTTTTGCAAATAGCTAGAATCAACCTGAACCGTCCATCTCAAGATTGAGATGTGTGGCTAAGGATTAATCCAATTATGTAATTAAAATCCATAAATAGGCTCATAAATATTTAGTATAAAGTGGTAATTAAGAGGCACGGGAGGCATTGATGAGGCATGGGAGGCATGTATCCTGATATTTGTGGCATTTATGGCCTAGGGATGTCTTCCCAAGAAATAAGGTCACCTGATGATGCAAATATTCAATATTCATTTCCAAAAATAATTATTCAAAAAGTTTCCATGTAATTATTAATTAATCTCTAATTTGGTTTAATTATCTCTTAAGCATGATTAAGCACTTTGTGCACAAATTACTCAAATTGATCAAAATGCCTTGTTATTAGTCCAAAATTTGACTAGATTGGAATTAGAAGTTAATGTTAGATGCATTAGAACCGTATTCCCATTTAGGATGTTACCAACACAAAATAACAAAGACATGCATCTCATACAAGAAATTTGATATAAAAGAGCAATCCAGAGCACCCAAATGTAAAATTAGCATTTTGACTTGAAATGATCTAATCAAAGTTAGCTAGCCCATAAATTACATTGTCCCATTTAGTGATACTTTGGCTAAAATTGGCACTTGAATATATCAATTTCAACTCATTTAATGCATTTTACTATTTTTAGGCCAAATTGTGCATTTTGGTAAAAATTAGTCAAAAGGCTAGTTAGAGGTTATGATGGAAAGATTTAGGTGTCTACAGATCTTAGGGGAAATAATTTGATCTTTGGTTAGGGTTTTTTTTGTTTGTTGTCTTGTTTTAATAAGTAGTCAATATAAGTTTAGTATGTTGTCTTTGTGCTTTGGTATATTACCTTATTTTTTCTTAGGTTTAGGTGTTGCTACTTGGGTTTCCTTTGTGTGTATTTTTTGGTTGTTTTTATAGACCTAAGAGGTGTCATAAGGTATTGAATCAATCTAAAAACCCAAGAATATGGTCATATAATTCATGAGGTCATATATGAGTTTTGATTATCATAAAAAATGAGTGGGTTCTCTTGACCAGTAGGCTAGTCAACACATATAAGTCACCAAAAAATGTTGGAAATTTTTCCTCCCATGCCAGATGTTAACCCCTATAGCCAAAAAAAATTCATAAAACCCACCTAAGCTTGCACATGGTGATCTCCTGAGTGACTATGTCCCCTAAATTGCTTCTTGAAGTCATCTAAACATTGTTAGAGGTGTCATAGAGTCTGCTTGTGATAATCATATGTCCTATCTAATTTTAACCCTTTGGTTCATGTATTAGGTCCTCATGATGACCATTGAGTGAGTGGAAGAGTTTCAAATACTTTAGATACCTAGGGGTAGGGTCTTAATCATGTTTGATATGCTTAAATATCCTTAACATAAGTTAAAGTAGTTTAAAATGATTGAGGCTCCTATTTTTCATGGGTTTTAAGATTGTTTGGGTCATTTCAAGATGAGAGAGAGCCTTACTAGCAATATGAAGGGTGTTAAATCTCCTTTTGGTTCAAATCATGAAGCCTAGTGGTGTGTGTCAAAACCATTTTCCATGGTCTTTTTGTTCAAGTCTATCACAAAGCTTCATTATCCCTCTAAAGATATTCAAACACCTCATATGAGTCTATATGCCTTATAAAATATTTATAAAATGTGATATTTCAAGTATTTCATTATTTATAAAGGCATTAAAAGAATCCCTAAGCTATGACCAGGTGTTTTATATCACAAAAGGTCTCTCTTATAGTCAAATCCACCTCCCCACTAGCTAAATATACCCCACACATGCCAAAATATGCCTCTTCAGCTTCCCTAAAACTATACCACCAATTTTAAATGACAATTAACTCATGTTTTCCCTCTTTCTTCCCTAAAATGGTAGTTCAAGGTTAGAAACATGAAGAAAACATAGGAAAAGGAGAGTTTTCAACTATTTTTTGCAAGTTGTAAAGACATGCCCATATAGTGGGGAGTTAGGGGTTACAGATGAGTTCATCCTATATTTTTGGGATAATTTTCATGATCATAGAGTGAAAAAAGGCTCAAAACTAACCTCTCCCTCCTACCAAGTTCTTTGGTAGTCCAAGCAAACTTTCATTTTCTCACTCATTTTGTATAAGACAGAGAAGATAAAGATAATATATTTTAGGGAGAGTAAGGGGGTCCATTAAACTTATTATTCATTGCATTTATTTACAAATCCATTACTTATGCTCTTAAACAAATGCTAACAATCTGGTCACTCTAATGAGCTTATTCATATGTCCAAGGGTTAAAAAGTGCAATGGTTTTGGTGCATTTTTTAGGATATTATACAAAAAACACTTGGTATGTGTTTCTGAGGTCCTCATATACCATCTCCATCACTCTCCACCCTTGGTTCATATGTGTGTTGGTATGAGAGCAATAAATTCTCTAGGTTTCTTCCATTTTCAAATTGAATATTGAGATTCTTTGGTTGTAGGAACTTTTAGTACATGAGTATGGAAGGTTTGGTGTTTTTTAGGTTTTATTATGAGTTATTTGAGGCCTCTTAGACATTTTTTTACCTTCCCAAGAACTCATCTCATCCAAGTCATTACGAAAAAATGAAACCCTTCAAATAACACCTTAAGGTTACTATCTTGGATGATGAGTGACTTCCATTGAAAGTGGAAATAGAGTACCTATAAAAAGTCTTCAAGTTGTCCAATAATCATATGAATAATCATCATATTTAAACTAGGATTTGAACTATTTCTCCATATTCATCTTTTCCCTATACACTAAATCATCTTCACTATCATCCCACTATACAAAGATATACTTCTCTGAGTCATGACATACCTATTGTATAAGCTAACAAATGAAGTGACACTATTGAATGGGAGTATTAAAGACATTTAGAACCCTTGAAAAATAAAATAATCCTATGAAAAGGTATGGAAATTAATAAATCAAGATAGATAGGGTCAACATCACTCCAACTCTCCTAAAGAAAGTAACTCAATCAAGACCTTGAAGTAACACCAACTATGATTGCAGGGTTAGGAAATTATGATAGTAGGAGGAAGTTTTCATAAAATTTTATAAGTTTTAAATAAAATATAAGGATTCAACCAACATTACCATGAAACCCAAAGAGTCAAGTAGGTTTCAAGTCACCTCTAAAGTGGAGTATATTCAATCAAAGGCATGTATACGCATCTATAAGTTGATTATTAAAGACAGGGAGGATTAGATGAATAATTCATATTATTTCCAAAGATATGAGGTGATACAAGGTTAAAATAATCCATTAATATTTTTATTGATGTTATCAAAGTTATAAAGAGTGTTCATGTAGGTATATTTATTATATCTCAACCTCTCACACAGTCATTTTTCAAGACTGTCACCTATAGGAAAGATATTGGGTTTTAGTATGAAATATGATGAAGCATGATTAATGGAGAGAGTTCATAGAGGTATGGAAAGTTTTTTATTATATATAAAATTATAATCCTCCCTTGAGTGCTTGACTCATTTAATTAAATAGAGACCTTGATAGTTTGCCCCTTTTGGGCCTAAACCAGACAACTACAAACCTAAGTTTAAAAAAGAACAAAATCTATATGTTTTAGAGTGTTAAAAGGGTTGGAAACACCTGATGGAGTAAGAAATAAGATGTAATATTTGTTTACAAATAATATGAGGTTCAAATTGATAAAATAGATTGAGAACCTATTAGGCTTAAAGATAGATATAAGCGAGCCTATGCTTTGAAGTTAAAGGAACTTGTATATTTTGGTGGTCATTGGGTCTGAAGACACTTGAAATGGAATTAAAGGAGGTGAAAATAGGGTTCCATAATCATTATAAACAAATTTAATATAGTAACACTCAACTAAACATTATGGTCTTCTCAGGCATATCAGGCCTAATTAGACCTAAGTGGGTCCTTCCAGTCAAGATCAAAAGTAGAAAGATTAGGGTGTATAACCTTGTAGCCAACATAAAAATGAAATTTGAGAAAGGATACCTCTTTTTATCTATAAAATTATATTATTATCCTATTGGTATACTTTAATGCATAATATGGACAAGAGAGCTTTAAGGCCTATTAGGCCTAAAAGGACCTAAACAAGGATGTGCATGAATTAGATATTTATACTTATTTAAGGGATGATGGAAGGTTGAAAGAAATTGAGGGATATTTAGGAGAATAATATAATTTATTATTTAATTATTATACTCCTAATTAAGGTAAAGAGGGCACTAAACTTTTCCACTAGGGCTACACAAACTTAACTATGTGTAAACCCTAGGCCAAAAGATGAGAGTGTATAGGACTGAGTTGATGAAGAAAAATGAATTTAAGAGTGTTTTTTTCCAATGAGGGTAAATTTAATGTTAATCAAAAAATACACCATTGCTATTAAATGGTGGAATAATTTACTCAGGTCCCAAACACTTAGACTGGCAGTTGGTAGTGAGACATACAAGCAATTTCATGAGAAAAGGAGAATAGGGTTAAAGCTTAAGCATTAAAATTAAGATAAAATGTGGGAAAATATTGGGAATAAGGTTTATTTATTATTTTAAGGCCCTAAACCACCTAAAAAATACCTATACCCTTAAGTCTTATTTTAGTCTTGTTAGGCCTAAAAGCCACTCTTGAAGCCTCAAACCCCATGCTCACCTCAATAGCATAACTAAACCCCCCAAGAAAATCCAAGATGAGGAGAAGGTACAATAGGTTTTTATAAGTCCTATTAATGATGTTTTAGGTATTGTAATGAAAAGGCAGGGCCTATTTGGTCTTTAATTCTAACTCAAGTAACACATCTCTAGGCAATCAACTCAAGCCATCACTTCAACTACTCATATATTTCACTACAAAAGTATCCAAGGAAAATGATCCTAGGGTAAGTTGTGTATCCCTATGTAATTAAGATCTATTAATTAGTGATTTGGATTTAGGGGCCTAGGTTTATTAACTAATGCTAAAAATTTGGTCTACATAGACTGTTTATAGAAAACTCAAGGTTCACCAACTTACATTCACATCTCTCCACACAAGATGCATGGGATTCAAATATTTTTAAGGGTTTTAATGTGATACATGGATTAAATATCCATGACCATAAGTTTTGGAGTTATGATATTTATGAACCATCATTAAGATGGTAGATTTCTAAAACTCTACTTAAACCCTAATAATGACCCGAATTGAGAAAGTGAAGATGTTTACACTTAAACACCCTATAATTACCTAATAAACACTTTAAACATACATCCAACTCAAATGATACCCTACCCATGGCACTAGTATGTACAAAAACTGTACAAAATTATCATAAAAGGGTAATTATTCAAGGTTTTGTGATGTTTTCAAGGTGCAGAGCTATTTAAAAAGTTGAAAATCATTGAAGGTGAAGGTTTGGGACTTTTTTAATCTCCTCAAATCCAATTATGTCAAATAATATTCCTATAAATGCCTCTTCAAGTCTCCTCCAAATATCCAATCTATAAATGTGAAGGGGAAGGTAGCATAGTCCCCTAGTTTGGCAAGGTTGTAGGTGTATTTTGCTCAAAAAGGCCTATGTTATGGTACATGATGTTGTTTTAGACCTAAATATCACCTATTTATATTATCTCAAGGTCTCATATAGGTTCTCATGGCCACCAAACACAAACAACTCAGTCACTAGGCCTATTAACCTATCAAGTCTGCTTGGTTAATAAAGAGAGTTAAAGGATGGCATAGAGAGGTTATTGGGGGAGTTAATGTAGGTTAATTACCCATGTAACTGATGATAGGGGTGATAAAATACACTTCATATCCATAATGATAGTTTGGAGCAATTTCCATGGCCTAAATCAACATGCAAGAGAAGGTGGGCTTTTAGGTACTTCATGGGAGGCTCAATTGATCTCTTTAATGTTGTAATTGCCAAAAGGAGGAGGTAATTGACCATATTTAGGTATTTTAATTCTATAAATGGATTTAAACAATTTATCTACAACTTCCATCACTCCACATCCATGCCTAAGGGCTCATTCAAAGACCATCAAGAAGACCAATGCATGAAGGGGAAATGAGAGGCTATTGTAACTCCTTGTAACTAATGATGGATTAGATTATGGTAATTTATAATCTCTCATATATAAACTAATGACAATTTTTTCTATCCTTATATCTTCATTATATTATATATTCAGGCCTTAAGGACTTGATTTGTATCCCTCAACTAGGTATGAGGAAACTCTACCTAGTTTTATACTTGATGAACATATTCGACCAATGAATAAACTATTGAAATTTTTCCATGATTGGTTTATAGTGCATAAATTATTGTTATTATTTACATAAGTGGTATAAATATTCTCGTATCATGTCTTTATCACACCTATATGTTGATAAGTTATCTTATGCAGGTTATATGATTTGTCAAAGGTTGTTGATCATGTTTGGAGAGTAACCTGATTAGAAGTGCCTCAAGATAGACCTCCCACTCATCACCTCCAAGTTTCATCCATTCATCATTACCTTCAATTAAAACAATATTGCATATGATCCCTAGAGCTAATGTTTTATTTCATGTATAGTTCACTAGTGTTGTAAGGAGTTCAAATTGAGTGGATAAATGATCATAATGGTGCATCATCACCCCTTAGAGTAGGTTTATTTTATGCACTTTTTATTCCTTTTCATCCCAACATTAGTATGTTTTAGTATATTGAGCCCAAGTATATGCACCAAGGGATTTAGCCACATAATTTATAGGTCTATCCTAATCATAGATCACCCACAACCTTGGTTTATTCCCATGTCAGTCCAACATTGAAGGTAGGCCTAAATAACCTCCTTAAAGGGGTAAAAGCTAGAGATATAATAGTTTTGACATGCCCAGTGGAACCATATTCAATAATTTGAGCCTTCATAGTATCTTGGCCATCATAAATAGTTTTAAGCACTCATATGCTAGGTTTGTAGTTAAAAAATCATGACAAGGGTCATCACAAAGTCATCATTAAAAGGGTAAGGAAAGTTATTTTCCATAATTAAAACTTTTATGCACGTGATCCATGAGGATTTATGGCTAATTTTAGGGAAAAAATTTGTCATTCACCTCATTATCAGCAGCCCTATGACCCACATTAGCCCCATTATGACCCACTTCAGCCTTATGTTGACCCCCGCCATCCCTATAATGATCCTCCTTAATGCCAAGACTATCTCCCTCTTTATGAGTCATATTCACCTCCTTGGTGTCCCTCTTATCCTCTTAACCAATCATGGCACCAACATTTTTTTCCTTATAGTTAGCATAAAACAATAGATGATGATTTGAGCTTAGAGATTGAGAAGTTAAAGGAAGAAAGATACAAATTAAAGAAATGTCTTAGGCAATAGAGGGAAGTTGAACACCAAGCCCTTGTCCATCAACAAATCATCCTTGAAAACCAAGAGTATCTAGCCAAGTTAATCACTCCATCTCCTTTTCTTACCTCTATGATCATTTGAGATTTATTAGTTCATAATTGCTTGTTTGATGATAGGCTAAACATATCAGCTATCCTTAAGTTAGTGGTTGATAAATTGTATTTTGTGTATGACCCTAATTCCAAAATTTAATTTCAATGGAATGAATAAACTAAAAAGTAATTTTTATGTCATCAAAAACATGCAACTTACCCTTCATGCTTACCCCAAGCTCTTAATTATATAAGACATCATTGTTGTAGAATAGGAAGGAAGTGAGATAAATGTGAAGGTTTATAATGTAGGTAACATTAGGAGAACCTATAAAATGAGTATAAAATTTAAAAAAAAAATAAAATTATAAATGTAATATGTATAAAATTTATTTATGGCATCAAGATTCTTGAACATTTTTCAATTCAGAAAAAGAGCTAGTAGAAACAAAGTTATGAGTAAAAAATGGAATCTATTGGTAAATAAATGATACGTAAATAATTTTGAATATTAAATATTAATAGGGTGAAAATTAATTCATTTTTTATTTTTACTATTATGATAAAACATTACTCTAAGAGACCTAGTTGATCCCAAAGAGTGACCATTGTGAGCAGATGGTAGCTTCAATGTGGAAGATGCCTAGTGGTTGTAGCTAATGTAGCTTAGGTAAGTGGTACATTAATTTCATTTGTTTTGGTAATTTTAATTTAAATTTATCTAGATATATAAAATTAGATATTATACAAATTGTAGATTAAAAAAATGGCCCTAGGAAATTTTTGGGTAAACTAGGGGTAAAAGAGGATACTAGGTAAGAAAGAATTAGACAAATAAATGCCTAAGGAATTTATGGTAAATGGTTTAAAAATCATTGAAAATTTTAAATATAGTTGGCCCTACATAATAAATTAAAAAATACTATAGGAATCAAGGTGGCCAATTATGTAGTAGAGGGATAACTTAATATTGTTGAGGGTGGTTGACTGTGTAGCAGAGGATTGGGTCAGTTAAAAAAATAGACATGGTTAACAAAGTACATTTTAGCCATTGTAATATGCATTAGGTGGCTAATGTAATCTATTAAATGAGGCCAACCTTCATGGTAGAGGGCTGATATAATATGAAAAATAAGGGAAATGGATGATTTAGTATAAAAAATGTTGATTATATCTATAAAAAGGGATCAGTTGTATATCATAGGGTTGACTTAGTATGACAAAAAGGTGATAAGGCTGATTTAGTATTAAAAGGGTCAATTATGTAGGAAAATGGGAAAAATAAGAAGAAAAATCTAATTAAGTATTTGAAATTTAGTTTTTTAATAATTTTTAAGAATGTGTTTTACTATTATTACATTGATATTTAATACATTATCTATTGTTTGATATTTTGCAGAGATGGTAAAGATTGTATGCCTATTGATGCATCATTGTTACCATATTTTCTAGAGAAAATATCAGATGTAGATCAATATCAAATGGTCTCCCTCAGATTTAGAGGCATCATGGATATGAAGAGGATCATACTTAGTGTTGATCTCTTCATCATGTTTGTAAGAGCATGCAATCAATTGACCAACATTTTTTGATGGTAGGTGGAGGGGGATACCATAGAGGCGGGCATAACCTTTGAGGATGTACATGCCTTACTTGGACTTCCCATTTTTTTGACTCCTATCATATGTTATACATTAGAGGTGGAAGATGAGAGGTGATTCTTAGACCTTTGGGTGACTAGGTCAGAGAATATTTACCCTATGTTTTAGGTTAGCTTGTTTGATGTATATATCTCAACCATTCTAGATATTTGAAAGGCTATGATGTGCATTTTTATAGCATGGGTTCTATGTCATAAGTTTGAGGAGAAGGTATTTATGTATATCGTAGTCTTATGTTAGTCCATCCTAGATAAAGGTGCATTATATGATCTATGCTTTGTCATTTGGGTGCATCTCATGCATGATATGTATGGTATGCTAACCTAGGGGAAAAATATGATAGGCCCCATCATTTTTTGAGTACCTAAATTTATGATAGGTTCCCTATGTATTAGTTAGTTGGGTTACCCCATAAAATGAATGATAGGTTACCTCAAGTGTTCTGATGGAGGCAGGATCATGTAGTGTGTGTCATGCCTTATGTCCCATCTTTATAAACTATGACATGAGTATAGATATTATGGTAGTCTTACATCAATATTATGGCCATATGGCTAACTTGGGATACTATTTTGATAACATTGGCATGCATTCATATAATTAGCCATTATACTTCATGGGTGGAACCACATCTAGTAGCTTAGGTGCTTGGATAACTAGACCTACCACATCTAGTGGCCCCTCTAGTAGTGCTTACTTATTAGGCACGGCATGCTAGAGATCTGAGAGGTAGAGGAGGCACAAGGGTTCCTATAGAGATATCTATTATTAGTCCTCGATGAGCAAGACCATGGATGGATCAAGCATAACAATGGGAGGTAGTGAGGCCTAGTGTAGAGTATGTTATAAATGTGGATACTAAGGGTGATGGCATAGGAGATGTAGTGGTAGAGCCACAATAGGGGTAATAATAGGAGGATAGAATAAAATGATTGGGGTGGTCAAGATATCTTCATATTCACGAAGTTAATGTTGCCTACATAGTTCCATGGACATAAGATCCAACCAAAATTATAGGCCAAATGTAGTTCTCTTAGGAAATAGGATAGAATAAAATGATGATAAGAAGAAAACCTGATTGTAGTATAAAAGAGTATGGGAATAATCTCACAAAACAACAAGATCATGGGATATCTAGACATTAAGGATGGGGAAACTAAATGACAAGTGGCTGCTTGTGACTTAGTGAGGGTTCCCATAATCCTTAAGGAAAATAATTGGTCAATGTTTTTGGATTTTTTAAATTGATTTTAGAAATATTTTTAGAATTTTAGAGCATCTCAACTTAATTGATAATGATGAGATATTAAACTATCCAATCTCAAAAAATGGTGAGAGTGTTTATATTTATAATATCTCATAAAATGACAAGAGTGTGGCCTAGGGTGGCTCATAAAATGGAAAGAACATAGAAAAGGGGTGATTGAGCTAACCTTAATAGATATCGAGCATTGCCTATATATTCCCAAATATAGGACCTCAAGTAACTATAGTTTTAACTTATAGTAGAGGAATCTAACTAGTGTAGTATCTAATTCAAACAAAATATACAAAGTTAGTAAATGGCATAGTATGGCATAGGCATGGCAAGGTGGTACTTCAAGGCATGATAAACAATTTTTGCCATTAATTTTCCCATAGGTAGTTACAATTAGAAAATAAAAACATAAGTCAATGGTACTAATTTTCTCATAGGTGGTTATAATTATTATCATGATGGTGGAACATTAGTTTTCCCAAAGATGATTATAATCAAGCCAACTTGGTGTAGAATAGAACAAGATATGAAGGATGTAATTTCCAAACCACTATCATATTGCTCCAAAAGATGGTCTCTATGTATAATACTAAAAAAACTAATGAAACTTGATTAGAATATTCTTTTTGAAAGCTATTATGTAATAAATAGAATAGAACCAAGGTCAAAGGGCTAGGTAGGGAAGGGTAAAAATAAATCAGTCAATATGAAAAGGTATGGTAGAATGGCATAGGAGAAAGGTATGGTACAAAGGAGAAAGTTGTTATTATGATATAACTAAAATGGGCTTCATAGATAATACACCAGGTCTCTCAAGTGAAGTAATGTTTGAGGTGTATAATGTTCATCAACTCATCAAGTTCATCTCCATCTCATGTAGTAAGCCTATATGCTCTAGTGCCATAATTTTCAACAATGATGAAAGGGCCTATCTAGTTAGTTTTGAACTTGGATTTGTGTTTCTTTTCAACCATGGCATTTTTTTGGTTTTATTTAAGTATAAGATCACCAAGCTCAAAATCTTTGTGTTGAAGGCTTTGATTGTAGTGGCCATAGAGTCTATTCTAGTATGCTTGAAGGTTATTAACTTTGGCCACGTGTTTCTCATCAAGTATCTCTAGCTCTTACAGATGAGCTACTTGATAGTCTTCATCATTTAGGACATACATTAAAGAGATGTGAAAATAAGGTAACTTAACCTCAATGGGAAGAATGGCCTCAGTGCCATAAACAAGTGGATATGGAGTCGCTCTTTTTGGAGTGTGGTGGTTGGTATAGTATGCCCAAATGGCATATAATATTTGAAGGTGCCAATCATGACCACCATCATTTACAATATTTTTAAGGATGTTGATAATGGTTTTTAATATGATTCAGCTTGGTTGTTACCTTATGGGTAATATGCTTTTGATAAATGTTGAGTAATTTTATACTTAGCACATAATGAATTGACATCCTTGTTCTTGAATGATCTATAATTATTAGATATAATGTCATATGGGATACCATAGTGACAAATTAGATGATTGAATATGAATTTAGAAATTTACTTTCCATTCATGTATGTGAGGGGTATAACTTCAACCCACTTAGTTAAATATTTGGTGGTGGTAAGGATATGTTTGTGGTCATCGTATGAGGTGGGGTTTATCTTCTTAATGAGATCAAGGCCCCATGTAGAAAATGGCCATGTTGTAATCATTAGTTAGTCTTTGTTAGGGCATGAATCAGATTGGCATGCCATTGACATTTATCACATTTTTTCACATATGTAGCTACATCTGCATCCATTATTGGCCAATAGTACCTGATATGTAAGATATTTTTGGATAGGACAACCCCAGTAGTGTGGGATCCACATACTCTTTGAATTTACCATAATGATAATGTATAGTCTATCAAATTTAAATAATGAAATAAAGTTCAATTAAAACTATGGTGGTATAGGGTTGATCCAAGTAAGTTATAACATGTGGCATAATTGATAAAGGCTTTGGATTGTTTACAGAATAAGTCTAGTGGAAAATTGTGATCATGAAGATAGGCATATAGTTCATAATACCATATATATTTGGGACCAACAATATCATAGATCATTAGGATGATTCCAGGTTCATGAGTTAGAACTAGTAGATTTTTAATGAGAAACTAGTATTCTTTTACAGTGTCTATATGGAAAATCAAATATATGTTGGAGACTTAGGTTACACCCTAGCTAAACAAAGGATTATTCAAGTCCTATTGCTCAAACCTAGTCCAACATGTGAATGACCCTAGGTTTTGAGTCACCTAATCTTGGGTCAGACCTCTAGGATTTATAATGAGGCTAGCTCCTTAGATTATTTGTTATAGTTCTCACCTAAGACCTAAATAGGTTAGGATGAAAAGAGAGAAGTAGCATGAATGAAAAACTACTATATGTGTGATGATACACCATAAATTCATTATATCCACTCATAGGCTTAAACTTTTAACACACTAATGGACTATGAATTGACTTAGAACAATGCCTATAATGGTTTGCAAGCAAAAGTGTTTCACATAGAGGTTAGTTTGATTGACTTAGTCTAGAGGGAAATGAGGATAAGTCCCGATTAAAGTCTCTTATAGTCAACAGTCCACTCTATACTTGATATATCAACTTTATGACACACTATATGACCTACAAGGAAAGCTTTTTAGCCCTTAGGTTGAACTTGAACCTACAAAAGGAAGATTAAACCACTTTTTCATATCAAACAAATACAAAACACTAAGCATATATTGGTAAATAATTGCAAGTGCTTTTCCCATTAATCCAAGAGGTACATCACTAAAAATTCTAGTAGAGTCTAGTCATACTAGACCTAAGGGATTCAAATCAAGGCTTATAAACCTATATATATATATATATATATATATATATATATATATATATATATATATATATATATATATATATATATATAAGAAAGGGATGAAAAGAAGGGAAGAATGGCATAAGAGAGTGGAGAAGGGGTCATTATAAATCCCAAGATTACTAATGCACATAATCATAAATGGTCTATTGGATCTCCTTAATATCCTCATGTATTAATGTTCTTTAAAGGATCCCAACTGATCTAAACCTTGAAAATAGCATACTCTACACTCCACACCAAAGGCTTGATCACACTATTAGTTTTAGACATGTGTTTCCATCCCATTCAATCAAATCTACCCCATTGATTTCCTCAAAATTATTCTAGTTTTGACCTTCATCATCGACCATCAATCTATGGTTGGATTTCTACATTATGAAAATTGTCACTCCCCATTCATCTTGATTTCAAACTTTTATAATGCATCATTTTTTGGTCTCATATGCTTATTATGGATCCTACTGTCAGACTTCATCTCCTTTTGTGCTTGTGCCATGTAGTGGCTTTGCATTTAATATAAGTTCCTTGAATTTTTGACCTCACTTACACTATTGATCTCATCTTTTTAGTGAATTCATGTCATCAATCTCCTTTTGCTTGATCAAATGTTTATCATTGATCTTCTTGCTTACCATGATCATGCCACTTGTCATTAATGCATTTAATCCTAAAATACTCTAACTTGTTGATTGCAAGCTCACTATTGATCTTTGAGTACATGATTTAACATGCTCTATTAGATCTTTGGGACCCACTAACCTTTCCCTTATCCACTTACCATTGGATCTTTTTATTTGATTGAATATAAACCATTGATCTCTTTCTATGGACCTTTTGACCTATTGACTACCTGCATGTCATTGATCTATGTTTCAAGATCTCAAGATCTTAACACTTGTCAGATCCTCGTTTAACCTTAGGCATATTTGAACCCAAATTATTAATTTTCATAGCTTTACCTTTATGTCTCCATGCATGTCATAATTTCACTAAATTTTCCATTTAAGACATCTAAATGATGGTCTGGTTTATTTAGCTTACATTAGTCATTATTTCCTTAAATAAGGGCACTATGAGGCATAAAAGTCAAGATAAAACAAAGAACATAAATAATTTAAAATTATAAGGGTTGACAATTAGCTTGTGAGGACAAAATTTCAACATTTTTGGTGAGTCTTATGGCTTGACCAGCCTCCTGGTCATGGAACCCAAACACTTTCATGACAAGGTGACTCAACAAAGAAGCACAAGATGATGACTCTCTAGATTAAATTGCACTCTTGACACCTTAGAGACTTACAATAAAAATAATACACACAAAAACATAAAAATAAAACAAACCTAACACTAAACAACACACCTAACAACTAAGAACAAATAAAGGAAGGAATAAGACAACAAGACACAACCTAAAAACTTACGCAAATCACTTATTTGGAAAAATAAACTAACTAATATAAAACTAAATTGACATTGACTTCATTCCACCAAGTTCAAATGGGAATGTTTTGTGATCATTATGGCACCCTGATGTGGAGCTGTCATTTAATGATTTGTTTGTAATTAGACTTTGGCTAACGGGTGACAATTTCTTCCTATAGCTAACACTCTCCTGATTACCTAAAAGATTGAAATGAACATTTGGCTTCATCCCTATATGCATGGGTTGAGTGTGAGGATAAATAATCCAATCACACTCCTCCAAAATATTTCTATCTTGCATCACTAATCTCATCTCCTCTTTAGTTAAGAGCTATAATTGGTTGTGATCAATGGACTCTAATTAATCTACCATCAAAGCATCCTAAACAAGTTCTTGCTCTTCAAGTTTTGAATATTATAAATTTGATTTATCTATATTTATTAAAAATTCTTATAAGTCTTCCCAAAATTACATCTATCTTGGTCAATGAACAAATCACAAGGTTCATTTAAACTTCTGCTATCTAGTTAAAAAATCAAGTTGATTACTCACATCCTTCATTTTGGTAGGATCATCATAATGTTCTTGATCAACTAAAGTTTTTTCATCATCATCCCTAATGAAAGGTGAAAAATCATTAGTGCACTCAATTATAATATCTTATTTAATTATCACCTCTTGTGTTGCATTGCTTTCCTCATTTGAAACATTAGCCTGTTATTTAACTATATCACTCAAATCTGCCTTGCCAAGTTGTTCCATTTCATTCAATAAATCCAAACACAAGTGTTGCCAATGGTCTTCTAATTAATCCTTGAACTCAATATCAATATCATCATCATGAATTCTTCCATATGATTGATCTATTATGAAAATATCAACTTGTATTTCATTTGGCTCAGCTCCATCATTACGACATTACAACTACCCTTTATCATCCAAATTTTGATCATGCTTATCTTATGATCCATTTTAATTCATAGGGGTCCCAATTTGAATCTCCTCTTCATAGATAATATAAGTTTCTTCCTCTCCAAGGTGATTTTGATTCTTAGTTAGAACTATATCACTATCTATCTCTTGAATGACTCCCACCTCCTTTACCAAATTTGATAATTTTCCCACCATGCTTGAATGATCATATTCTAATTTTGAATCACTTGACTAATTTCTAAGAGGTGAAAGGGTGGTGAGGTACAATATATCATTAGGTTTCCTGATGCTTTTAAGGGTATCCTTCCAACTAGGTTTCTTGAATGGTTTCTTAAGAATCTCTTAGGATTGAGGGGGATGTGAAGAGGGGCATCAGGTACTTAAGTAATAGTATATGAAAGAATAATAACATTTAAAACCTAATTTTCCTTCCTTATCCTTCTTTTCAAGGGTGGGCATGATGAAATTAGGATCCATGTCCCATTAAGGCTTTTATGTGGATATTGTTTCAGGCTCTTTGGTAGGTATAGGATCTTGAACACAAGTGGATTGCCTTGGGGAAGGAAGGTGAAGGAAATTTGGCTTTGGGATGATTGGAGGAGGTGTAAGAATGTGGAACTTAGAGAGTGACTCAAAATTTATTTTCACCTCCATGCCATGTTCAAGTTTTCACACTATATGAGACAATTCTTTAAACAAGTACCCTCCAACCTTAGTCACGAATTCATTACCCAAAATCAAGGAAAAATAAGGCAACAAATCTACTACAATAAGGTCTTTCACAACTTAAATTTTGGGGTAGGCATGGAAATTAAGTTGAAGATTTATAAAAATTCCAAATACTTTCATGGGAGACCCATTCCATTATTATTCAAAGTTAGAAACAAGTTCATACCTCAGATTCAAGGTGTATACCATAGATTTAGGAACAATTGAAATATTTGCCTTATCATACAGTAAATAATTATGGACCAAGAAATATCCTATGACTAGGGAGGAAAGAAAGGGAGATGGGGTAACCAAATTAACTGATTGTGGTTAGTTTGTAAGATTATTTTGATGAGGAATAAGAGCTTGGAATTCAACCCTTTTCAACTATCTAAGACTCTCCTACAACTTATCCCTTTATTTTCTTAATCTCTCAATCTCTAAGTGTAGATAATAAATGTTTGGTGTAGGTGGATTAAAGGGGTAATAGGTTGATAATAGGACTAATTGTGAGGATGAATAGGTTGCCATGGAGGTCGAGGAGGCTTAAAGTATGGTGGATGATCTTGGTAGTGTGTAGGATATGGATTATATGGTTAGTAAGGATTAGTGTATGGGTCATATGGGCTATGGTAAGGTGGATATAGGGGTGGAGGGTAGAAACCTACCTCATAGGCTTCCATGGCTCCTTATGAAATATGTGTATCAAATAAAAACCATGACTAAAAACCTTCTTCCCTCTATAACCATGAAACCACTAGTATCTATGAACTTGAGATTGATTGCAAACCTTCCAAGATGCTTGACTTTACCTAAGATTATTGCAGATGATGTTGTTGATGTCTTCAAATTCTAAATGTCCTCTAATGTCTTTAGATAATGATTTTGGGCACTTGAAATTTGTCCCACTAGATGTGATAGAAACTATTGGAGACTTAGGCTACATCCTAGCTGACCAAAGGATTGTTTAGGTCCTCTTTCTTAAACCTAGTCCAACATGGGAATGACTCTAGGCTATGGGTCACCTAATCTTGGGTCAGATATCTAGGATTTTTAATGAGGATAAATCCTCAAATTGTTCATTATAGTGCTCACCTAAGACATAAATAGGTTGGGATGAAAATAGAAAAGGATTTGCATGAATGAAAACCTACTCTAAGTGTGGTGATTCACCATGGTTTCATTGTATCCACTTATAGGCTTGAAATCTTAACACACTAATGGAATATGAATAGACTTAACATAGTGCCTATAATGGTTTCCAAGTAAAATTTCTTCACATAGAGGTTAGTTTGATTGACTTAGGCTAGAGGGCAATGAGGGTAATGCCCAGTTAAAGTAGCTTATAGTTAGCAGTTCACTCTATACCTAAGACATCAACATTATGACACACTAGATGACCTATAAAGAACTCTTGTTAGCCCTTAGGTTGAACTTGGATGTGCAAAGGGAAGATTAAACCACTTTTGAATATCAAAACAATACAAAATACTAAGCATAGATTGGTAAACAATTGCAAGTGTCTTTCTCATTAATCTAACAGATACATGAGTACAAATTCTGGTAGAATCTCGTCATACCAACCTTAAGGGATTAGAATCAAGGATTATAATCCTATATATATAAGAAAAAGGGATGAAGAGAAGGACAGAATTGCATAGGAGAGTGGAGAAGGAGTCATTATGAAGCTCAAGATTACCACTGCATGTAATCATGAATGGCCACCTAAATCTCCTCAAGCTCCTCATGAATTAATGCTTTTTAAATACTCCCAACTGATCTAAACCCACTAAATATCATACTCTACACTCCACACCAAAGGATCAATCACCCTACTAGTTTTGGACACATGTCACCATCCCATTCGATCAAATATGCCCCATCTATTTCCTTAGAAGTTTCTTAGTTTCAACCTTCACCATCGACCATCAATCTGTGGTTAGATTTCTAGATTATGATAATTGCTAGCTCCTCATTCATCTTGATTTCAGCCTTTGAGAATGTGAAATTTATTAATCTCACATGCTTCCTATGGATCTTACTGTCAAACTTCATTTATTTTCATGCTTGCACCACATAGTATATTCATATTTAATCTAATTTTCTTAAATTTTTTACCTTACTCATATCATTGACATTGTCTTCTCATTGAATTCATGTCATTAATCACCTTCTACTTGATTGAACATGCACTATTGATTTACTTGTTTCCCATTATCATTCCACTTGTCATTGATGCAGTTAATCATAGGATCCTCTGACTTTTTAACTGTAAGCTTTCCATTGATCTTTGAGTGCATGATTAAACACACTCCATTAGATATTTGGGACCCACTGACCCTACCTTTTTCCACATTCCATTTTATCTTTTTATCTCATTGAACATAGACCATTGATCTCATGCCAAGGACCTTTTAACTTATTGATTTCCCACATGTTGTTGATCTATGATCCAACCTCATAAGATCTTGACACTTGTTAGATCTTTGTTCAACTTTAAGCACATTTCAACCCAAAATGTTACTTATCATAGATTTATCTTGAAATCTCCATGCACATCATCATTTTAATAAATTATCCCTATATGATGTCTAAATGATGGTCTAGTTTTTTTAACCTATGTTAGTCATTTTTTACTTAAACATGGTCATTATGAGGCATAAAAATCAAGCTAAAACAAAGACTATTAAGAGTTTCAAATGATATGGGTTGACGTTTGGATTGTGAGGCCAAAATTTCAACAAGATCTAATGGTGGCCATGGTATGTGTTGTTTTATTACTATCCCTTGGTATATGCTCAAACTATACATCAGTAATCTACTTGTTGTGAATGTTGACCATTACATTATATAGCACTAGATTGTTATCCTTCATCTAAAAATGGTCTATGACCTGATTGATGATTAACTAAGCATTACCATAAACATTTAGATGTTTAATTTTCTATTTTACTATTTATCATAACCCTAGAATGAGTGCTTAATATTTGACCATGTTATTGGTACAAGGAAAGCTTATCTTGAATGACTTAGGGATTACATCCCCCTATGGTGTAATGAATAAAAGGCCTACCCTTAATCCATGTGTTGTGAATAATCCATCAAAATATAGATTTTAGTGTTAATCCTTAAGATTTATTTTAATTATGGTCATAATGGACTCATCTAGGAATTGAAATTTTAATGACTCTATATCTATAAGGGGTGCTACAATAAGTTGATTAATAAGAACTTACCACTTGATGGATTTTTGGTTGACATATTCTATCTCAAACTCACTAATAAGCATGATCCATTTGGCCATGCATATTTTTAAATATATTTTATATATTATATACTTGAGTGGATCTAATTTTTAAATAACCATGATCTTGTTATTCAACATGCAATGGCACAGTTTCTAAGCTAGGAAGACAATAACTAAATAAGATTTTTTAATGGGCATATAATTATGTTCATACATAAATAGTGTATGGTTTAAATTATACACATCATGATCCTTTCCATTATCATCATGTTGATCTATAAATTCCCCCATAGATTTGTTTATGGCTGATAGATATAATAAGAATGGCTTAGGCAACAAAATAGGTGGATTTGCTAGATAGTCCTTCAAGTGTTGGAAAGATTTCTAGTATTTATCATCCCAATAAAATTCTAACCCTTTATTCAACAAGTGTGTGAAGGGATGGAACTTTTCATCCAAATAAGATATAAAGAATCTAATAAATTATATTTTTCCCTATAAATTATGGAGATGCTTCAAATTGGTCGATGATGGCATCTAGGTAATGTCTTATACTTTGGTTAGATCAACTTCAATGCCTCAATAAGACACAATATATCTAATAAATTTTCCTAAATTAACTCTAAGAACATGCTTCTTAGGATTGAGCCCAACTTTGTATTCATGTAGTCACTCAAATATCCTCTTTATTACTTCTAGATGATTGGCCCTAGTCTTTTATCTACCTAGTATGTCATCGACATAGTCTTCAACAATGTCATGCATCATATTATGAAACATGATGGTCGTGGCTCCTTGGTAGGTGACCCCAAAATTTTTGAGACCAAATGGAATCACCTAATAATATAATGTTCCCCACAGAGTGGTGAATAATGTTTTATGTTGGTCATTTAAATCAATCTGGTCTAGTTGTAGCTTGAGAATCCATTTATTAGTGAAAGCATTTCATAACTCATTATGGTGTTGAATATCATGTCAATTTTTTGTAGAGTAAAGTTATCTTTGGGGTAGGATTTATTTATGTATTTGAAATTAGTGCATATTTTTATTCCTTTTGGATTATTATTTAGGCACAGCATTTGAGATCTACTTAGACTACTGGATTGGTTCAATATATCTCACTTCTAAGAGTTTTTTTAAATCTTTATTCATTAATATAAAAATGTAGGGATACATCTGTTATAATTTTTACTTCATGTGTTTGGCATTAGTATGTACCACAAGGTGGTGCAAAACTAAGGTGGGGTCAAAACCAGGCATGTCAAAGTAGGCCCATGCAAATATATCAATAAATTACCTCAATAGGGTAGTAAACACTTCACATTCATTTTCAATGAGGGATGAACCTAATTTGATCCATTTTGGGTTATCTGGAGTCCTAATGTTAACTTCTATAGTATCCTCCATAAGAAGAGTTACACCATGTTCTAGAATGGTCGGTAATGATTTAAACTAGTCTATACTAGTAGAGTCCTCTGTTAGGACTAGCTCTTCAAGTTTTCTTAGGCATGATGAATTAGAATCCCCTAATGGTATGGATGGCCATGTAAAAAAAAATGTTGGGAACTCTTGTATGATTTGATCAAAATCCTATTTCTCTTCAAAAATAAACTCAGACCCATAGGCATGTTCATCATTGGTGGTCTCTTGAGTTATGTTTGGATAGATTAAATACCCCCATTTAATGGTGCATAAAATAGGTTTTCACCACTAGACTAGCCTTTCTCTTTAATATTTCCTTGGTCCAAAAGTGCTTCAAAGAGGTTTTCACTTTGGGACATCAATGTTTTATTTATTTATTTTTGGCTAAGAGTGTTCACCCATTATCCAAAATAATCTTCAAAATCTAACTTGATTGATAACCCTTCTTTGTGTTCTCCCAATGAAACATTGTCTTTTAGGCCTAGAAAATTGTAGAAGGCCTCATAATGTTGAAACTCATTGAGTGGTAGTGTTGATTCTTGTTGGTCCTAGTCTATTAGTTGAGAATAATATAAAAGAAGTGCATTATGGTGAATAACTAGTATAAGGGTACAAATGACATGAGTGTTAAATAATTTGGTATTGGTTAAGTCATCAAAATCTCTATGATCAAACTCTGCTTTGTTGCTAGCATCATCATCACTATCCATTAGCATTAGAACATGAATAAGATACAAGGGATCACCCCTAGGTGGTTTAAATAAAATACTATATGTTCTTTTGTACCAA
Source organism: Torreya grandis (assembly GCA_037957365.1). Classification (NCBI taxonomy): domain Eukaryota; kingdom Viridiplantae; phylum Streptophyta; class Pinopsida; order Cupressales; family Taxaceae; genus Torreya; species Torreya grandis. The sequence goes on along the minus strand of JARHVA010003681.1, from coordinate 1,702,658 downwards.
ATGGAAGAAATTAGCTTAAGTGGACCCTATTGATTTATCCCAAGGCCTCTTCCTTCATAGGCATGTTGTTCCATGATTTTGTTTTAAATGGGATACTTGGCATTGAGGTAACAGTCAGCCAGGTTATCATTATACAACCAAGATTCATCATCTACAAGTGGGTCTTATTTTTGGCCAGTCGTTGATTTGAAAATGATAAGTGTTAGACTATAAATTTGGCCTTTTCCCTTTCTTTTCCATTCCATGCAAGGTGTTTTGGCTTTATGTCTTCTAAAAGACTTGGGGTTCTATGTAAGCTTAGCAATATGGAATGTATCATGGGTTAAATATTCTCCTGGGCCATTAGTCAAGATAGTCTAATGATTAGATATTTGAGGAGGTGACATGTGGGAAAGTGAATCAAGGGTATTCAGGTCAATGTAATTGGCCTCTAGTGAATAAACAAGTATTTATTTTCCTTTGTCCTTCTTGATAACCAAATTCAAGTTGAAATGGTAATTATAGCTTTAATACTTAGCCACTAAATGCTTTCAATGTTTGTATGGCTACAAATCTCTATGAATGGTAACCTCCATACTTGAATGGAAGTACTTGATACACTAGTGCAATGTTGAGGGGATTGCATGAAGTTCATGTATCCAAGGTCTACCCAAAATCATATTATACAACAAATCTAGGTATAATACATAGTATAATGTATCATGGGTTAAGGGCCCTATGATAACTAGTAAGCTGATGGTGACTTGTGATTCTTATTCTTAATTATCATAGGCCTTGATGGTGAACATTTTTAGCTAGAGATTAGTTGTGGCGTACACATGAATCTTGATGAGATTTAGAGACATAATATTTAGACTTGATCCATTATCTATGAGGACATGTTTCACTTTGTGCCATGTTATGATGACTTTGATGTCTAATGGATTATTATGCAGAGGGCCAAGGGATGACATATCACTTTGATTAAATCTTAATTTTTGGCATGGGGCTAGATGTCCAACCAAAGATTGAAATTTATCTAGAGATATGTCATTTTGAACTTGGGATTGGCCAAGGAACTTTGTTGAGATGTTTTTATGGATGGTGGATGTACACAACAGATCTTAAAAGAGATTTATGTAGGCATCTTCTATAGTTGTTTCATAATATCAAATGTATTTTCCTTTACAATAGTAAATGTCTTATTCTTAGCCAAAATGGTTGGTTGGATTGGTGTAGTGGTAGATGGTTGTGGGCTTGGTATGGTAATCTTTGACCACCAAGTTGTTATTGCATAATTTGTATTAGATACAAGACCATTGTTAATATCAAATGATGATGGTAGGAGACCAAATAGGATAAGTCTTGGTTACCAGTACACTTATGCATGGTCATGGGTCAATGATGAGTTATCAGGATAAAGTCCAAAATTAGTAATCCCTTCTTTTTAGTACACTTGTATGTGGCCCCAAGTTAAGGAAATATCACTAGCATGGGTTGATCCATTTGAATTAATTAGAAATGGTCTTGTTTGATTGGTATTTGGCCTTAAATTTATGGATATGGTGGAAATGTGACCTCCTACAATATGTATTAAAACCTTTTTGTAGTAGTTTTCTAGTGTGTGTTAGGTCTATTTGTTACTAGTATCATTTTGGCCTCGGTTCCATCAATTTGTTTAACATTGGTTTTACTGATACTAATTTTGTTGATTCTATCTCAACTATTGATAATGTTGTTACTATTATGTTGGCCACAGTTGTTGTTGTTGGTTGTTATGTTGGGGAAAGGGGTTTTGATAGATACTAAGCCTCTGATTAGATGTGTAATCTCCATTATCCAATATTATCTCTCCATTTTCCAGCATATTTTTAATTAAATTTTTAATTTGCACATAATAATGTAAATTATGTCCATTAACCCAATGATACTCATAGAATTCATTTTTTTAGTACCGATTTGGATAAAGAATTCCCTTAGGATAGTGCTTTGGAACAGGCTAACTAATCAAATTATCAGTGGTGAGCTTGAAAAACATGGATTTAATGGGTTCTCTAAGGTCAATAAAGACACGATGAGTAGGCAAAATTTTGCTTGGAAGAGGGGTTTGTAAAGGCAAAGGTTATTGCATTTATTATGTTATTATAGGCTATTGCACTTGTTGTATTTGTAGAATATGTTGTTGGTTAGGAGTGATTTTCATATGCATCATAGGTTGAGAAGATGGTGTTTTCACTATTTGGACATGTCATGACTCGACTACTCCATTTCAAATGACATTCTTATTACGATTGATTGGCTTGGAATTTTCATAATTTTTGGCTTGTGATAGTTATGATTCTTTTTTAGATTTAAAATCCAATGAGGGAGGTGAATCAATGATGGAAAAAATCCAATTCAATTTCCAAACCCTTTCAAATACTTAAGCATTCAATACAATCATTCATTAAGCATATAGATCATTCATAGCAATGAACAAAGAACATAATACAAGACCACATACATGACACAAGATCTATGTGGGAAACCTTCTTGAGGAATAAAACCCACTCTAAATCCTATGAACACATGGACCAATGTCCTATAATATGATAAAAAATAAGAGACTAATAAATTCTTTTTGATCAAGATCCTTGGTCAAGTCCTTATGACCTAAGGCCTTTAGTGAAATTATAGTTTCACAAGGAACACCTACCCCTAAGATGATCAAGTCATTCTAACCATCTTTTTGATCAAGTCCTTCTAACCTACAACCTTGATCAAGTCCTTTTGACCAAATATATTTTGTGAAACCTTATTTCACAAGGAGCAACTGCCCCTAAGAAAGATTAAGTCCTTTAGACCCTCCTTGAAAAGAACACTTCCACCTTAGAACTGATGTCTTAAAAAATTGATAATGGACATTTTATTATCTAACCCCTACACAAACTCTCTCTTTCTCAAGAAATCCTCTCACATAGGCATACCACAATCTCTCTCCTTCTTTACTCAAATAATCTTCATATGCACACTCAGATCTCTTTTCATAACTTCAATATATAAGAACACTATACTTTCATTATAAACATGATTTATAGATCATACACACATTCCTTAATATTTTCTACTCATCAACCTAATAGTTGGGCACTCTCACTCTCCTCTACTTTTCTTCACTCTCCAACTCTCTCGCAATCAAGTCTCTCACTCATAAATCTTCCACACAAAGTATAGAAATCATCATCTTTGATTTCAGTATATATAAAGCTATCATGAATTATAAATTCCACATAAATCCTTAGTATACATAATACATGCCTTCACCCTTAAGTCATCTGACATGGCTCACACTTAAGCACAACACATTTTCAAATAGGCATAAGTCACTTTTAGGTCCTATAGAGACCCATTTAGCTCTTTGACATCTCTTTGAGCATAATAATAATATAATTCCACTTAAAAATACATAGGTCCACTCTTTATGTCCCTTAGGACATCTTTAAATGATCACAATCACCTTTTCTCACCTTTGTATATGCTCAATCAACTCAAATAGAGACATTATACATCAGAATATCATTACTGAACATACAATCAACTTATTAATCATTGTTAATACTCAAGATATATTGATCACACCTCCAAAAAAAATCATAGATCATCCTCATGGAGTCTACAACAATCCCCAATATCCAATTCACCATGAAACATCAAAACATCTGCATAAGCTCAAATACTCTTCTCAAGTAACTTGTAGAATAAGTACAAACACCCAATCAACTTCTAGGTTAGATATCTTTAATTGTACTCACTTTTAGATCTTTAATTCTATATATCCATATGCTCCTTGAAGTCCACTAGCACTCTTTTTTCTACATGAGCAAATTCATCTTCTATCAAAAGATATGGATAAATTACTGAGCACTGGTATTTTCCCTTAGCAAATTCAAATGGTGACAGTCATAGTTAAACTTTAGACACTTTAAAATAATCTTGTATCCTCTCTAATCAGATTGATTATACACTATTAATATCTTTTGATATTTAACACATATGTACCAATTCTCAAATGTTAAACCTCAACCACTCTATCATCTCGTGTCCTCACTCAGTTTGGCCAATCATGCTTGTCAATTTTTCTCAAAAGTACACCAAAATTTAACTCCATTAAATTTAAATTACTTTGACAATTTTGAATTACTACGCTTAATTGATCTCAATCGTACAAATACCTACTCATCATTGATCTCTTATCCTTACCTTTGCTTATTCATTAAACATCATGCACCTATCTTATCTTGCTACTTCTTGACTTCTTGGAGTAATGTGCACCATTTATATTGATCAAGCTTTAACTCTTTCAAAATTGACTATGGGGACCCTTTCAATATTCCTAAGTAGTCATTTTTTAACCTTAATAACTTCTTCTATGCATGATCTCAAATTTAAACTAGATGATCTCCTCACATAGGAGAATCCAACCATGTGACATACTACTCCTAAAACCTTCACACATGCAAGATATAATTCCATTAAAATGCCTTCTCAAAATCTTCTATCATAGATCCAACTATTTCTATATTTTTTTTAGGAGACCAACTTTGATCCTTCATAACTTTTGTCATGCTTTAGTGTATGATCTAGAATTTAGTGCAAATCAACTATGCACAAAACTAAACAAACCCATATGATCATTTTTTTTTATATCTTCACTTGTGAAAGATATAACATCATAAAAATTCTCACTTATCTCTTCTTGCCACATTTTAAAATTGGCTAAGTATGGGAAAACATAGTCAAACTCTTGGGAGCCTAACTTTGCATATGCATATCTTTTGACGTGTTACATTTCATAATATAAAATTTAGTACCAATAAACTAGGTAAAAAAATGAACAAACCCATATTATCACTTATCCCAAAATTTCCACACATGCAAGATATGCCTCCATTAAAATTCTTACTTGGTTCTTCTTTCCACTTTGAAAATTTGGCTAAGTATGGGAAAACAATGAATTATAACTGAGAAGCTAACTTTACACGCTCATATATTTGATTAAACTTCAATGCATAACTTGATATTTAGATAATATCAACTAGGGAATAATGTGATCATAACCATATGACTAACTCCCCTTGACTCATTCCCATGTGGTAATGGTGATGTCATAAAATTGCCTACTCAATTTTTTTGCCATTATACACAAACTATCTAGATGAAAACTATGGACTACTAGATGAATTTTAGTTATGCACATAAACTCTCAAAGAATAGATAAAATATTAGGGACTTCTTTCACATGATCCAATAACCATACTCATCTATGAACATCTCTAATCATGGCAAAACTTAAAATCAACCAATCCAACTTCAAACACACTAGGTCAAGCACAATACACACTTTATCATTGTCACTTAGGATATCAAATCACTTTATCCACTCACAAGGACACTTCCATGACATTACTATGACATCACTGACAATTCTCAAATAATTTCCCCCTTTTTCATTTATGTCAAAAAACATCATATATAATAATATACAACTCACTTTCTCTCTCTTCAAACACTACCATAATATGAACTTTCTCCCCCTTGGACATAATGACAAAGTGGGAACCAACTGATCCTAAGGACATAAAAATATCATAAATAAGAAAGGACTTTCTTAGAAATATGATATAAACTCCCCCTTACTTTGATCCTACCTATTCTTTCCTTGACAACATCCTTATTGCTCCATGACAACACTCACTTCAACCATGCACTATAACCAATGAAGATAGAACACACAAAACACTAAAATCGATGGAACTTACCAAGAAACATCTAAGAGGAACTTCCCTTAAGAACTCTAAGGAATAACACCTTCTGAGCATCTTCAAATATCCACACACCATAAAGAATCACCATATAGGCTTACTATCCTTCTCTCAAGACACTTGCATGACCACCAATAGAGCATCATACCACTCATCAATCAATAAACATGTTCTAAACCAACTTGATAACTCACCTTGAAACATTCATGCTTTGATCTTTTGGAGAAACTAAACAAAAGCACTCTTCTTCTTACTAGGCCTATTTAGACTCTTGTAGCCCTACCTAAAAATTGTAGATATCACACCTTTATGTAGACACAACTTCAAGACTTAACATTCATATATATATCACTCTCATATACCCCCTTGAGTACATCAATTTTCATCACCAGGCTCATCCTCTGTAATAATCTTCTTTCACAAACCTACTAGCCAATTAGTCCTTCATATTGACATAAAAAAGAATAAATTGAGAACCACAAACCTTCAAATCTATGTGAATATTGATTTAAAAACCCATTTGGCCCATTCAACCTATTAAGAAGCCTCAAACTTAATTTATAATATAAACCACTTTTTTAGCAATGCCTAAAACACTAGAATATCAAAACAAACAAAGTCAACATCCAGTTTTAAAAAATATTGTACACTTGGAGACAACCATTACACACTTCTAGACCAAGATTTGAGCTTCCACATCACTTTTAACCTTGACTTCCAATAACCCATTTTAGGACCTGCATACTCATAAGCACACACTAGGAAACCCGAGAGCAAACAAAAATCTTCAATTTGACTTCAACATATCTTCAAATCATAAAACCACCTAGATCATGCTATAATAAGGTCAAAAGACCTTTATATGCAAAAATAATATCTTTACAAATCATAAATCCTCCTTTTCCATCTGGTAACCTTTAATCTAACCTTGTAGACTATTCCAACTAAAAAAACACCACAATACTTACTTCTTCACTTGAAAGGAGTATATTAAGAAGCATATATAGAGACACCCTCTATACCTCAATGATATAAAATAAAAACAACTCCTCATATTCCTCTTCCTTACTCAAATAAAACTTATAGTTCTTGTTCTTTGGCCTTAGAAAAACAACTTCCTCAACTACTAAAAATTTCTCCTTTTATTCTATGATTAGATCATCAATACATGGAGATAACATAGATTCATTGCATACCTTTTTATCTAAATAATCTTTCTTTCATCTTAAAACCTCATCACTAGGTATAGATAATTTATTTTCTCTGCATGAATCTTTCTCAACAATAGTAAGATGTTCATTTGGATCCATACTTACCTTAGAATTAGCCACAAATAGTACCTTGGTCTTCTCCTTGATCTTAGTCTCTTCATTCTCAACATGAGAAGATAATGAGACCTCTTGGGACTCTTCAAATTATTACGCATTCTCCACCACATCAAACAAATTACATAGACCTATAGACTCATCATGATTCATACTTATCACCTTTGTTTTCCATGAGTTAACTTTCCTTCTTCCTTACATTATTAGAGCTTGATTGAACCTTTTCTAACTTGTAGGAATCTAGTTGTAAAACCTATCAATGTTAGATATTTTTTCATAGTTGAATCACACCATAATTTTTTTAAAAATATCATTTTGCCTTACCAAATTTGAATAAAATCTTGCAATGTATCCTAGATTATAAAAACTATAGCACTCAATATCTCATAAAGGAAACTCAACTTGTCTTACCTTAAATGGACAATGTTTTACAAAGTGTCGCACATCATAATAGTTGAGACACTCAACCTTTCTTACACCTTTTGACTAATGAGCCCCATCATAGTTTCATGCAGTTTCATTCTTAACAAGTCTTCTACATTCTCTAGATCTATGCCCAAACTAATTACAAGTATAGTAGTAACCATTAAAATTTGCATACCTTATGGCATTTAGTTGTTTAATATAATTTATCTTTATTCTACCAACACCTTCATTCCTTGTCTTATGATTTGTCTTCAAATGCTAATCCATATTTTTCTTATCAACACTCATGTCAACTTGAGAAGTAACTTTGGGATCTTCATTAAAACCAAATTCAAATTTGTCACTAGTTGAATTTTGACTCTTTAGGAGATCATCCAGATCATTAGAACTTTTATCAAACTTGACAAATGATTTCACCATATTTAAAGACTTCTCAAATTCATATTTCAAAGACACTATCTCAAAAACATACCTTGAGCATTCATATTCTTTAGCTTTCATGCATGTAGATAGGACTTCCAATTGAAAACTAAGATGCTTGACCATATTTTCATGCTCTTTGGCATCTTCATCCATTCTTTCCTCAAACCCATTGACTTTCTCCTCAAAGTCCTTGATTTTATATTTCATCTTTTTATTGATATTCTTCTAAATCTTTAGTTCTTTATGAGCATTAGTCAAAGCAATATTATAGTCTACCTCTTCTTCATCAACATTTAAATAACTTTAAGTAGACTCCCATTGCTATGAGAAACTTCCTTCCTCATCCATGAAAAGGGATTTATCTTCAATAAGACCATCATCTTCATGATTATACTCTGAGTCACTGACTTCACTCTCATCTGATGAGCTACAATATTCTTTGGTGTAAATATTCTTTTTGTCCTTGACATACTTCTTGTTGTCAAACCTTATGAATCCTTTCTTGATTTTATCAAACTTGAAAGATATATTTCCATCATCATGAACTTGATCATGTTCTTCATCATCATCCTTCTTATACTTATGAGGAAAATTATTAGCAAAATGTCATATCTCACCACAATTGAAGCATTTGAGGGGTAGCTTACCTTTATACTTACTTGAACTTATTTTTGATTTTCTTGAAATTAAAGCAATTAGTTCATCCTCATCTATATCAAGAATGTCATTCTCCTTGAAATTCTTACATTATAACTTCTTCTTTACCTTTGTTTGTATCTTGAAAGTTTCTTCCTTCTTTGGTGGTATATCATCATTCTTACCCATATCATATGTAGTAAGGGTGCCATGAAATTGAACTATCTTCAACCGAGTAAGGTTATGACTCTCTTCTATAGAAGATACTTTTAGATCAAACTTTGGGGATAGAGACCCTAATACCTTTTGAAAAATAGTAGCCTCTTCAAGGTTTTCTCCAAGCCCTCTAATGATGTTCATAATCTCATCAACTCTTTGTACAAAGGATGCCAAAATATCTTCTTTGTTCATATTGAGACTTTCAAATTACCTTATGTGAGTTTACAACTTTGCCAACTTAACCTTTGAATCTCTTTCAAAAATAGTCTTCAATTTATACCATATTTCCTTGGTATGTGTACAATGAATTACTTTGGTGAACTTAGTTTTTTTAAGGCCATAAGTGATGGCATTCATTACCTTATAATTATTCATAAATAGCTTCTTGTATGTAGCACTAGATAAAGGAGTAGTAGGAATAACATAACCATACACAGTAGATTTTCATACATCAAACCCTAGGGACATAAAGTATGTCCTCATCCTAGCACTCCAAAAAGCATAATTGGATCCATTGAACATCAGTGTTTGCTTAGTAGATAAACCACCTTGTACATTCTGACTATCCATTGTACTTTGGATCAATTTCAAGTAGTTAAGCCTTTATAAAAAGAACTGACTTGATACTAATTGTTAGAGGCACAATCCATTAAGAGGGGGGTGAATTAGTGATGGTAAATAATCCAATTTAATTTCCACACCCTTGTAAATACTTAATCATTCAATACAATTATTCATGAAGCATATAGACCATTCATAGTAGTGAAAAAATAACATAATGAAAGATCACATACACAACACAAGATATACATGGGAAACCCTCTTGAAGAATAAAACCCACTCTCAAGCCTAAAAACATAGGGACTAATGTCCTATAAGATGATCATAAACAAGAGACTGATCAAGTCCTTCTGATCAGGAACCTTGGTTAAGTCCTTTTAACCTAAGGCCTTTAGTGAAACAATATTTCCATAAGGAGCACCTTCCCCTAAGATGATCAATTCCTTCTGACCACCTGTTCAATCAAGTCCTTCTAACCTAAAGCCTTGATAAATTCCTTTTGACCAAAGGTCTTTAGTGAAAACCTATTTCACAAGGAACAACTACCCCTAAAGAAGATCTAGTCATTTAGACCCTCCTTGAGATGAACACTTCCACCTTAAAACTAATGTATTTAACACCTAATGATGTACCTTTGATTATTTGACCCCTACACAAACTCTCTCTCTTTCTCAAATAAGTGTCTCACATAGGCATGCTATAATCTCTCTCCTTATTCAATCAAATAATATTCATATGTACACTTATATCTCTTCGTATAACTTCAAACTTTAAGAACACTATACTATCACCAAAAACATGATCTATAGATCATACACACAGTCCTTAAACTTCTCTACTCATCAACCCAATAGCTAGGCACTCTCACTCTCCTTTGTTATATTTCACTCTCTAACTCTCTCATATTCAAGTCTCTCACTCAAAAATATTCCACACAAAGTCTATAAATCATCATCTTTAATTTCACTATATATAGAGATATCATGAATTATCAAGTCTACATAAATCCTTATCAGCCACAATACATGCCTTTAACCTTAAGGCATCTCACATGGGTCAAACATAAGCACAATACATGCCTTTAACCTTAAGGCATCTCACATGGGTCAAACATAAGCACAATACATTTTCAAATAGGCCTATGTCACTTTTAGGTCTTATATAGACCCATTCAGCTCTTTGACATTCCTCTGAGCATAATAATAAAATAGGACCACTTAAAAATACACAATTCCACTCCTTATGTCCCCTAGGATATCCTCAAATGATCACAGTCACCTTTTCTCACTTTTGTGTATGCTCAATCAACTCAAACAAAGACTTTATACATAAGAACATCATTACTAAACACAAATTCAACTTCTTAATCATTATTCATACTCAATATATATTGATCACACATCCAAAAAAATCATATAGCATCCTCATGGATTTTACAACACTCCCCAAAGCCAATTCACCATGAAACATCGAAATAACATCTACATAGTCTCAAATACTCTTCTTGGGTCACTTACAAAACAAGAAAAAACACACAGTCAAATTATAAGTTGAATATATTTTATTTTACTCACTTTTAGATCTTAAATTATTTATATCCAAATGCACCTTGGATTTCTCTACCACTTTTCTTTTTACTGCATGAGAAAATTTATCTTCTATCTAAAGATATGGATAAATTATTGAGCACTAATTTTTTCTCTTAGAAAATTCAAATATTTAAATGGCAATAGTCATAGTTAAACTTTGGACACTTTAGTATAATATCATGTCCTCATTACTTATATAGAATACACGATATCAATATCTTTCTCTCTTTAACACATAGGCACCAATGCTCAAATATTAAACCTCAACAACTCTTCTATCATCGCATGTCCTTAATCAACCTGGCCAATCATGCTCAATCAATATTTCTCAAAAGTACATTAAAATTTAACTCCATTAAACTTTAGTTAATTTGACCATTTTGACTTACTATGCTCTATTTATCTCAATCATATAAAAACATTTTCATCATTGATCTCTTATCCTTACCTTTGCTCAGTCATTAAGCATCATGCACCTATCCTCATCTCACTACTTGACTTCTTTTATCAATGCACACTATTTATCTTTCTCAAGGTTTAACCCTTTCAAAATTGACTAAGTATGGGGACCCTTTTAATATGCTTGAGTAGCCATTTTTTAACCTTAATAACTTCTATGCTTTGATGTATGATCTCAAATTTAGACCAGATGATCTCCTCACATAGGAGAATCCAACCAGGTAACATAATGCTCATAAAACCTTCACACATTTGATATATAATTCCATTAAAATTCCTTCTCAAAATATTCTATCATAGAGCTAACTATGTCTAGATTTTGTCTAGGAAACCAACTTTTCTCCTTCATAACTTTTGCCACGCTTCAGTGCATGATCTGGAATTTATCAAAAATCAACTATACGCAAAACTAAACAAACCCATATGATCATTTTCTCTTGATGCATTTACACTTTAAATATATAACATCATCAAAATTCTCACTTGGCTCTTCTTTCGAAATTTAAAAATTGTCTAAATATGGGAAAACATAGTCAAACTACCTAGGAGCCCAACTTTGCATATGTATATATTTTGATTCATTAATTAACATGATCTAAAATTTATCAAAAATAAACTAAGCACAAAAATTAATAAACCCATATGATCAATTTATTCTAAATCATCAATAGGAGTGAGATATACTTCCATCAAAATGCTTACTCAGCTCTTCTTACCACTTTGAAAATTTGGCTAAGTATGGGAAAATAATGAATTCTAATTGAGAATTCAACTTTGCACCCTCATATATTTTAATGTGCTTAAATGCATGTCTTAATATTTATCACATATCAATTTGGGATTAATTTTATCATAACTATATGATCGAATCCCCTTGACTCATTTCCATGTGTTAATAGTGATGTCATCAAATTGCCTACTCAAATTTTCTGCCACTAGACACAAACTATCTAGATGAAAACTATGGACTACCAGATGAATTATATTTATGAACACAAGCTATAAAATCATATATAACATCTTAGGTACATATTTCATATGATTTAATCACCATACTCATCCCTGAATATTTATAATCGTGTTAAAACTAAAGATCAACCAAACTAAATTTAAGAACACTCAAATAAGCACATTGTACACTTTGTCATTGTCACTTAGGCTACCAAAACACTTTATCCACTCACAAGGACATCTCTATGACATCACTAAAAATTATCCAACATGCTTTCACTTCGAATTGGTTTTGATTTTGGTTTTGGCCATTTCCTTGGTTTGTAGTTTGGTTCTAATTTAATGAGGCAAGTTAAATGATCCCTTTGTTAATAAGGGTTATTTGAATTGAAAAACCTTTGTAAATTATTTCCTTGAAAGTGTGTGCACACTAAAATTCTAAATGGTAAGATATTTCACCATGTAAATTCTTGCTGAATACAGTGGCTAATTTCTTATTTGGTAAACTTTGGGTGAATTCATTGGCAAGTACTCTCCATCACTGTAAATAACTTACAAAGATTGCACCAACCTTTTGTTTGGATTGAGTCAAGTCTACCAATGAGATATCATGTTTGATATTGTAGGATAAGTGTTGCACAAACTTGTCTAAAAGATCATCAAAATTAGAAACTAAATTCTTGAAAAATTTTAGAAACCACTCCAATGTTTGGCATGTTAAACTCCTTGGAAACAACAGTAAGAGGTATATGTCACTATAGGCCACTGGTTGACAAGCAATAAATAATTCCATAAAATGGGCCTTGGGGTCTCTTTTCCGCTTGTATTTGTTGAATTTTGGTGGTTTCTACCATAGACCAAATGGTATTTTTAAATACTCCATGTTAAAATTGTAGGAACACACATCATCCAAAAAAAAAATTGGTCTATTTCCCAACTTGGATGGTGGCAATTGCATCCTTCATTTGTTGCAATTATTGGGCAAGGAAACTAGACGGAACATTGGTCTAAGTGGAGGTTAGGTAGTCAAAAGTGGGGTGCATTTATTAGGGTATAGTGGAGGCATGGTTTTTTGTGGAATATTATTTTATCTATAGAATTAACCAGGAATATGTATACGTATATTAGGATGTGATTGTTAGAATTGCACATGTTGTTGTATGATATTTTGGTTAGGATTTGGTATATGGGCCTAGTTTTGGGGAAATTATGGCTGAAATGGTAGGATATGGTTAGAGTTGTTTACTATGCCTATTAAGGTTAATTAGGGACTTATTAGCAACTAATAAGACCCTTTTGATTAAGGGTAACTTTTCAACCAAGGCCCTATCATTGAATTTATGTCACATTAGGAATAAAAGGCAATTGTTTCCTAACCAGTACTTATAGAACATTAGAACCTCTTCGCTTCATGAAACCTTGTTAGGAGGTAGATGCATGTTAAAGTTTCATAATTTATTGTTGACCAATACTCGTATGTTATTAATTAGACATAATTTGTGATTTTAATGGTATGTTTGAAGAGGTATGTTCATCACTACCTAGTGAGGGGGAACATTGGTTTCCCCTTATTGAGGTGGTAAGATGTTTTGCCTCTTCTACATGGATATGTTGGATTGTTCCTATTGTTCTGAATTTTAGTTGTCACCTTTTATGGTGGAGTAAGATTTGTCACATTTTGTTGAGGCATGGTATTGGTCATTTCTTGATTAATTAATCTTTGAAGTTGGTTGCTTCAAAAGGCAGTTGGTTGAGTATTAGAATTATTTATTTATGATTGGAAGGTAGAAGTTAATACCCCCTACATTTTTGAACCACTCATGGTGTTGACTAAAGGCACATTTTGTTGTGGACTAGTTATTTGTCCATTTATACCACTTTGGCCTAGATCAGATGATACTTGTGTATTGTCCACTATGTTTGGCTCGTTATTCTATGTAGAAGCAGAAGACACTTCTTTAATGGCTAGGGTATTTAACATGTCTCCAACAAAAGTGATTTATGTGAATGGGTCTAAACCCTAATTTTCTTGGCCTATAAATTCAATTAAAACTCATGTTGAGGAAGCTAACTTGATAAGAGGAGTATTTGACATGGTTATGTTGTTGAAGTTACATGTTAATTTTAGGTTTGGTATGTTGTCTGCATATGTATGAAGTGGTCCTCCATGAGGCCCATTTCTATGATAAGCATATGAGGTTCCTAATATGACATCATAATTATAACTTGAGAATTGCAAGAATAGGCATATTCATTATTTTGACTGTAAGTCATGTCGTAAGGCACTCTTACTAGACCTGACAAGTTTTCATGGGGAAAGTCTACCAAAAAATTATCCCCTACCTTTGTATATTTGATTAATAATTCATCCTTGTTTCCTAACAAGTGATGATCAAAAAAATAAGGTTTATATGCTAATGGCATCATAACATGGCACAATTATTGTTGGAGTTGTTCTAGACCCAAAGGTATGCTAGTTAGGTATTATGTCATTTCTTCTTGGTCCTACTCTAAGTATAGAGGCATGTTGACAAAATAATGGGCCAAAATATATTATATTTTTCCCATATTTTAGTTTTTTAAGGTGGATAAAGATCCATCTCATAAATTACATCATCTCCATAAGGGTCTTGAACAAAATCTTCTTGTGCGACCACATTACTATATTGTAGATTGTACATGACTCCACTACGTGTATAATGAGACATGTTCAAATCAATGGTGAATGCCTCATTATAAAAGGGTTAGATTTATACAAACTATAAAAAATAATGTCTAAAAAGACAAAAGACTAAAACTCTATCTAACTTGGTTAAATGATGGATTTGTATCTCCAAAAGTGTCTATGCTAAGACTTGGTATAAAATAGTATAATGATAAATGTCTAATGTTAAATGTATCACATAAAAAGGTCAAGTGGATGAAATAAAAATAGAATGCTAAACTATAGGTTCAAAGTGTTTTAAATAGATATAATCTAGGAAAATAAAGGTTGCTATGTCTTTTGTCCAAATGTGGTGTCAAAGTATAGGCTCAAATAAGGTATGTGCTAGGACTTTTGGCCAAATGTGATGTTGAAAACTAGACTTAAAAATAAGGTGAGATTTAATCTAATAAATCTAAAACACTTTGGCATAGATTAGTAATTCTAATTTAGACATGAACTTGATCAAATTGGCATAAGGCATAAAATAAAAGGCATTTGGAGATAGACTATTTTCTCCCAAAAAAAGGCACAAACTAATAGCTTTCAAATTTGGGGAAAAAATTAACCTAATTTATGTAACCCAGAAGATAAATATCAATGTCCAATCCCTATTAGACAAGGTAAAAATAGAAATTAGTCAATTTTTGGATTTAAACTTGTTAAGCTTATTTACAAACTCAACTTAGGAAAACTAGGCTCTTTGAATAAACAATTTAGACAAATTTGAATGACACAATAGCACTAGATAAAGACCCAAAAAGACACATGTGGATTGGTTTCAAATTTAGACTCAAGGTAAAATAAGTATATGAAATTATTCGAGTAGTGTAATGTCATTATCATGATGTAAAGGTATGAATAATGGTTTGTTTCAAGACTCTAAGGCATAAAACTTGAAGTAGATTGGGCAGCATAACATTACCCTTTCCAATCAAGTGACACACATTCAAATATTTATTAAAAAGAATAAGGTAAAAAAAAAGGTGTCAAATGGATGGAATAAGACCTCCTCAAACAATAGAGTGGTGTGGACACAAAACTTTTTTTGACATGGGAAGACAATCAAATTGTTTTAAACTCAAAAAACCAAGCAATAAAGGAATAAATGACAAAATACAACCAAGTATAATGTCCTAGATCTTATAACTGATAATATTGTATCATAACATTAAAATCCATCTATATACATGCTCTTGGGAGGATTTTAAGTTTTAATCCAAAAATAAAAGTACATGAAGTAGTAGGGTTTTATACCCCCCTTCTCCCAAGAGATTGTATGGTGACATGGACCTTTGGGCTACTTCTCCTACATCAACAATATGTTTGTAATAAGTGATGTTACTTTAAAACTTAAGTTTTTAACCATATAGATGGTCCCAAGTGTGGTTAACACTAAATATGCATCATGTCAATTGATTTCATACTGGATAACTTATTATGTAAGGGTTTATTCCTTTGCATATCGATTCCATTCATGTACTACTTAGTGGAATCCCTTGGTTAACTAGACCTAAATCAGCTTTTCATTATGAAAGGAGAGGTTAGATGCTCAACCCCATAGCTCTCACAGTATATATGCCCTAATTTATATACCCCACAATGGAGTTGGATTGAAATAATGTTGGGAGATTAAACCCTGGGTAAAAGCTTCCCTAAAGAACTCATGAATAAGTTATGAACTCCCCCTCACAATCCAAGTTGCATAAAATAAAACTAAGTAAAAATCCTTTCAATGTTGTTTTTAGATCACCCAAACCATATAGGTTTTGGGGAGAGCCTTGAAAACATTATTTTCACACCTTGGATAAAGGAATAAATTACAATAAAAAGGCTCTTTTTGTTACTTAAGTTCCCAAAAGGGGACAGGGGAAGAGCATACATCCACCCTTCATTTTCCATAAAAAACAAACAAGAAATAGATGATCTTTCATAAAATAACACACTTTTAAAAAAAGTTTAAAATTTAAGTGAGTGTAAATTTTATGCACAAAATGAATGTTTGATGAAGTTTTTAGCCTTAAGGTGCAAGAATTACAATAATTTTGACAAAACAAACTAAGCATAAACACCTAGGTTCCTTGTAAGCACTAAAATGAAATGTTCAAGACTTAACCATTCTTTTTAGGCACCAAAATGAAATGTTAAAGAGTTAGTATTTATAATTTTATGTTTTATTCCTACCTTGGTTCTATAAAATTTAGATGGTTTCCTTCTATTTTGAAGCACATTTATGGATGAGAAAACAAGATTTAAAAACATATCTCTTAGGTTTCTCTATATTTTTTACATAGAGACTGACATCGATCATTTGTGACCAATGTTGATTATTAGATAACCAATGTTGGTTGTAAATAATTGATAATAGTTGATAAAGACCAATGTCGATTACCTGTGAACCTAAAGGCAAAAAAAAATTCCAAAAAAGTTTGGTTAGCTCAAGTTAGTATGAAACTCCACAAAAATTTCAACAAGATGATTAGATAAGGGAAATACGTTAATGAAATTAAGAATTAACAACTAGGATTGTCAAAAAGATTCAAAATCCAAGTTTTTAGGTCATGTTTTACCCTGCACCCTGACTAATGATGGTTAGCCAAAACTAATGATGGTTAGCCAAAACTAATGATGGTTAAACAAAATTGATGCTTGTTAGGCAAAACTAATGTTGATTATGTCAAATTGATGTCAGTTTCTATGTAAATTTGGGTAACACAAAAAAAAGAATATGGTAAAAACAAAGTTAAAACTCTAATTTTTAAGATATTCAGGCATTCATTTGAAAATTTAGGAGTTGAATTTTTGTCTTCTTGTTATGTGGGATGCTTTAGGTCCCACTGGACATGTCATTTATGATCATAAAAATTTGATAATAGAGAGGAGGTTAGTCTTGTGTTAGTCCATAAAATAATGAAATAAACACACTAACATGCTAACATCTCTAAGCCTAGATCATAAGGGGAGCTTAATGAACAAAAATAAATGAAAAACATAACCAAAATGAAAAAGACAAAAAAATATATTACCTTCCTTTGATGCTATAAATGATTTTTTATGTGGCTTGCTTAGTTTGTGCTCAAAGAGTCTTTCTCAATGAAGTTTGTGGGGCTCCCTCTCTCCTAGGCACCATTGTGGCTTGATATGGCTTATGCTTTATTCATGGGTCTTGGCTCAATATTTTGGAATTATAACACTATTGATATAAATCATGAAACAAAACCTACATTATAACTCTACAAGTTCTAAGCTCTCCTATGAAGAGGCAAAGGCTTGTATTTATAGACTTAGGAACTAACCCCAACTCAAGGTGAGTTAAGGTGTAGTTTAAATATAGAATGGGTTAAAACCTAACCTAACTAAGTCAACATAACCCCAATAGAGTTAAAAGGTGTCAAACACTCATTATTGTCAATGAATAGGCATGGGTCTACAAAATGATATATATTTTAAGATATTTTCCAAAGGCTTAACAACTTATAAAATGATAATCATAATAAGCTTGGATATTTCATATTTTTAATTTCCTTTATTAGTAATTCATTAATTACACATGGATAATTCAACTTGGAATTTAATTTTTTTTATCTTATTATTTAATTTTTATTATCCATTTAGCTCTTTCAATATTTGATTTTATGTGTGCAACCACTTAATAGGTCCCTAGGCCAAATTGAATGTTGCAATGTTATAGAATTATTAGGGATGAATCTATGAGAGGTTATGATTTCATATAGTATTATACCACAATTAGGGATGTCTCAATAATATTCTGATCTTTGACGAATGATGCATTAGTAAATTTGGGATGTTTAGTGATTCTTAGGTTTAATTTGCAAAGGTTAGTACGAATCAGTCTGAAGTCCATTCAAATGTCATTGATGGCCAATTTTAGGTGTCTATAATAGCCATATTGAGCTCATAGGATATAGAGGAACAATAAAATAGATGGTACATAGGCATGAGTATTCACACATAGATATCTTATGGTAGCTACTATAGATACCTGGTCAATAGAGAAATAGCTGAGGAGGGGAACATGATGGTCATGGGTAGTGATTATAGGTTTTGCACTTATATAGAGGTAGCTAATAAATTAGGTGCCCATAAGGTTAGATAATGGGGATACCATTTTGGAAACATAATTACTAAGAGGGGGGTGAATCAGTCTCTTAAAAATTTCTTTCACATTTACTTTAACATTCTTTGAACCATTAAAGCAATAAAAAGATATAGCAATGCATAAAGATTCATTCACATGAGCATAACACAAGAAACACATATATGAGAGGGAAATACTCAAAGGGAATAAAACCCACTAATATTTTCAAATGGAATATAGTCCTATAATACAAACATCAATATTTAGTGAATCACCAACTTCATATAGAGCACCAACCCCAACTAGTCAAACACCCACTTGACTAAGCTTTAACATGCACCCACTTGCAATAAGGCACCAACCCCTTAGATGACTCATCACCAACTCAAACACCTAAAAACAATTATCACCTTTAGATCACATTTTTACTCAACCAACTGATGATGACCACCTCTTTATCTCTTCACACTCTTATCCCTCTCAAACTGCCTTCTAGGCTTCTTCGCTCAACTAGCCTTCTTCTTGACTTGATTAAGTCATCTGACCTTATTTCCATACATAGTAACCATATAATATCTTCATGATAGTTTATATATACCATTTTTATTATCTAAAATACCTCCTTCATCTTTTCAATGTTTTATATCATTCACTTCAACTCACTTATTCAAAAAACTAATCAATTAGGCCTATTAGGCCTTGTTCTTATACTAGGCTCTTGCTCATACACCTATTGGTCTGACATAAACACTTGATTTCTTATATTTTAAATATAATATGGCTTACTTAATGCTAAAAAAATTAATCTAACATTACATTAGGTTGGCCATATCTCAAATGTATCAAATCCTTCTTTAGTCCTTAAGGAGACCTAATTCAATTAGTCCTTCATTAGGACACGTTACACTTTGCCTTCCTTGGAACACATTCAAACACCTCACATGATATTAAAATATCATATGAAACTAAAATATACCCATTATAATATTATCTATGATCTATAACACCTTTTATCTTCAACCACCACTTGAAATATGCCATTAGTATTGTTCACAATTAGGTTTGTGCATACTCAGAAAGTCTATTTTGAATAACTGAAGCATAAACACAATTTTTCCAAAAAAACATGGAAAAAAACACATATAAAAAATATAAATGAACTTAAGGTCATAAAAATGTGATTTATACTTCATAAATAAAGTCAAAAGGACTTAAACCTTTCTCTTCAAATAGCCCACTCAAAATTGCTAACTAACCTCAAAACATAGTCATGGAAACATGAACTTATGACACCTAATAAAACATAATTAGGGACTTCCAATGTATTAAAAATATAATAAAACATAATTATAACAACATATAATAAAAATATCATAATCTCTAATAGAAATATTGGTCTTGTAGACCAATCTCATGACCTCATTGTACACAGACCTCATTGAGCTAAACAAATCAACTTGAGAACAACTTTTAGCTACATAAAATGATTTCCAAAACTTGTATACAACATAAACATGTCTTATATGTCTTTAAAAAAATATTCACACATTTTTATTCATCCCTAATCCATGATAACACATCTCTAATCACCTTCTCACTTCTACCTAGGTTTCTCATTATTTGCACCATTAAGCCTGTTAGTGACTGGTCAACTTGTATGACTAGTTTAGCACAATTGAGGTCTATAAAAAAACTGTGGACATAAAATTAAAGTCTCAATATTTATCTTCCATCCATTTATAAACTTTAACTTGGTCAAATCTAACTAATACAACAAATCTTTGAGAAATAAGGCCTTTCTTATAGGGTCCACTCACTCACGTGACAAAAAAATCACACTTGGAGGTGCCTAGGATAGTTTACTACAACTTCCAATCACTTAAATATCCATACCAATCCATTATAAGAACTTTATAGCCACTTATTTCATATCAGGTCACTATTAGGGTTTTTTGAGGGTTTAAACCATCTTTCAGTCTTAATGATCAGTCATAAAGCATAGCCCTTTAATCCAAAAACTAATTCTTATAATTTTGAGATAAGAACCTTCCCCATATACCATGAATATCTTAGGTTCTCATGTATATTTTACACATGGAAATGAACACTTGAAATTCCTTCTCAGATTGAGAACCCTTCATTCTATTGGTGTACTTGAGAGACCTCAAAACCACTTTCCATGTCTTATCTTACAAATCATGACCTCAAACTTGGTCAACACACCTGGGATAATATATACACCACAGAAAATTATCACATTTTTATTCTTATATTGAAATCTAAAAATAATACCTCATTTGGCCACCATCTCTCTCTTTTCCCTCTAGACCTTGACCTATAAATCACATTAGAACTTAAAATTGACCTTTATGCCTCTTTCCATGTGCTCTTGTAGACATTAAATTTTTTAACTACATATGTGAATTATTTTGATGTCATGGGCCTTTTTATTTATTATTTCATCCTAAATACCCCTATCCTAAAGTCTAACTTATTTATTATTAGGTACTCAGTAATTTGTTTTTACAAATTACTATTTTACCTTTGTAACCACCTAAATCTAATTACAACCCATAAAATCTAAATCCCATAAAAACCTACCCATATATAAACCTATTCCTAAAAAACCTATCACTTATAATCCTAAACTACCCCAGAATTGGAATAAATCAAAGTGGATGAAACCAAACCCTGCTAAAAAGGGTGAATAAGTGATGATTCTCCCATGATCAGTGTTGATTCTCTCGATCGACATCAATCTATATATACACATATGATTTTTTGATTCCAAGCCCATAAATTTTCAATATAAAAATGCTACTTGGATTTCCTCAAGAGAATTAAGGTGAACTTTATCTCCATGCTACCAAAATTTAGGTTATACTCGGTCTACAATAGTCATAATAACTCAAAAAGATTGTTTATACTTGTAGAAGGAATACACTCTGCTTGCAATCATCTCAAGGTAAGTTATGTGTATTAATTATTTCATTTATTATTGAATTCCTATCTTTTCCTTCTCATCCCACTATCAGGACACATCAGGCATCCTTGGTTTCCTTTGTGATTATCCTCTATCACCCTTTACCTTTGTATTTTTAATTTGGTGTAGTTTTAATAAAATCAATGTCAATTCATCTAAATTGGCACCGATTCTACATAATTGGCATCGATCCTTGCACTCTCTTTTTCAATCTAAGCCTTCAATACTTAAACTTTGTCTTAGATCAATCACATTTAATTTTCTATATTTTTAAACATGGAATTCATTTGTAGATGACTCTACCTAGAATTATACATGATGTCATTAATATCATTTATCTACCCATCATCTCTTAACCCTTTTTTGTCGACAAAAGTGATATAGCCTTCTAGTTATCACTTTATGGAATTTTTTAATATCCTTTAGTTGAAGCCACTTATGATCAACTAGATGTTATAAAAGAGGATGTCAATTCTGATACGGCTTATTGGGATGAATATTTTGCTTACATTGATTGTTTAACCAAATATTAATTCATAATCATTTTGTTATCGCATCTTTATATTTTTTAATTTCAATGTTTATTTATCCACTTAATTGTGAAAATAGTGAGCTGACATCCACTTGCGAATGTTCATAACTTCCTGAGAGTGGTTCTTAATTAGGCATCTCACCTTCTATCTATTAAACCATTTTTCTAAGTTATCTCATTGTGTGAAGGTTATTCTTCCAAGACAAAAAGAATTTCCCTCATTCACTAGATTCAAGTGATGCACAACCATCTTCTTATCTCTACGTATTCTAAGGCCTACATTTATTTAAGTTTTTAGTAGATAATTAAATCAAAAAGGAAAAATGAAAAACTAATATTACATTCTAGCACACCAGGAGGGACCCATAAGGTCTCATTATTCTTATTACATTTCATTATGAATTTATTCATTCACTTTCTATTCTCTTGATTGTTTGTCTTCATTCAAAATAAAAATCCAAAAAAAAATTACTCTTCTTTTTAAGGTTCAAAAATAATTACATCCATCCTTTGCTTACTTAGATAATTTACATAGAGTAATCTAGGTAGATCAATATATCAAGAAATAATTTTTTTTACACACATACCAAACCAATTACACAATCAATTCATCAAGTGTTGACATAAAGAAACCAACTGGGATTTCATAACCTAGTGGTAACCTTCATCTTGGCTATCCTATTGAGATTTCACTACCAAGGGGAGAACCAGCTTAGTACACCAACTGAGTATAAACTTTAGATATCAGGGATACACTGGTAAATCACCCAACACCCTTGTGTTATGGTGTGTGAAGTGAGGGGTTAGGTCCCAATACCAAGCCATGTATCAATTCTAATATAGATATCTTTTGAGCCTAAAAAAACCTAAAACCATCTCTAGATTGACATTTCTTAGTACCCTCATTAACCTTTTTCCTTATCACACTCTAAAGTTAATTTCTTAAAAAAGGTAAAATATTTTAAGTAAATTTTATTATTTTTTTTAGTGTGTGTACCTTTTTTCCACTAAAATGAGATAATCAAAAAGACTATTGTGTGATTTTTTATTTCATTTCTTGATTGTTATTTATATACTACATGGTTTTGATGTGATAGTAATCACTAAAGTAAACCAAATCCCTATCCTCATCCTCATCCATGAATAACTCCTTGAATCATCCTACCTCCCCTGAGTCTATAGGGGAGGTTTTTCCCCAGTTCTATACTTAGGGACATCCTAAACTTGCCACCATATTAGATAGTAATCCAATCACTCTTACCCATTACCTTATCACTTGATTCAATTCGTATTCCACTTTCCCCTCATACACAATCTTCTAAGAATTTTTTTGGAATGCCCCTAAAATGAATTGAAGGATTTAATACAACCATGGTGTCCTCCCTCAACAATCTTCCCCCAACAAGTTTTGATACTAACACTATGTAACCTTTAAACAATCCACCTCTAGTAATATCTAGTGGTCTATGTCCAACTAGTACCCAAGCTCAAAATATTACTTCACCTCAACCTACATTTACTCTACCTCCTATCATGGCACCTTAGAATGTAGTGATCTCAATCCTTGCAACTCTTCCACCCATCCAAACTAGCATAAATTCAAATCCCCAAACTCAACCTTTACAACAAGCTCTTGTGAGTCAACCTCCTCAGTAGTGCATCCCATTAACTACCTAAGATGTACCTCTTTCACAAGCCCTTAGGTCTAATTATATACCCTAGTAATCCCCATAGTATGTGGTGAAATCTCAACTGATTATAACCACTTCATTTCATTACCTTTTTCCACTCCATTCCCTACCTATCAACACCCATAATATAATGTCTTGGCTAGTATTCCTAAATATAATACCCAACCTGACCTTATAAACATACTTATGAATAAGATTGAAAATATAGAAGCCTCATCCTCTAGGAAAAAAATTATGCTCACTTATGAGAAAATTCAAAATGAACCCATTAATCCAACTGTCCCTATTAGACCATACCCCTTATAATCGAAACTTCCAAAATTTATGAAATTTCAAAATAAGGAAGATCCTTAATAGCACATTTGAGTATTTAGACACACTTGTTATCTTATAGTACATTATGATTTTCTTCTTATAAGAATGTTTATTATGTTGCTAGCTGGAATAGCTTTAGAGTATTTTTCCATGAACATCAAAATAAAAGTGACCATCTTAGACCTTTATGACATTAGACAATTTGATGATGAATCTATTACTAATTATGTGGCTATATGGAGGAGTCTTATAACCCAATTCACTTTTTCCATTCCTCAACTAGAAATAATTGAATTATTTATGATATCATGTGCTAAAAATATCTCTTCAACATTTCACATTCAATCCTTAAAAACCTTTGATGAGGCCTTTTATATGGCCCGTAAACTATAAATTTGAGCTTTAAAAGAAGGGAAAGTAAAGTTATGTAGTAAAAACTTCAAACTTGATCCCTCTAAAGGAACTAATAATAATAAAACCAAGGCACTGCTAATATTATAGTCTTCAAATCATCACCCCCACAAACAAAAATCCAATCTAAACCCTTTACCTCCCAATCACAATCCCAAAAACCATTAACATATTTTCCTCTATGTTCATACACACCTTTAGGGGAATCTTATGCCTCTATCTTAGATAATATCTTAAAATTGTCTATCATCAAACTTCCTTTGGTTAGACCTCTTGATGACTCTCACCCTAAGCCTAGTTTTTTTAATGAAAATTATTTTTTCAACTACCAACATGTGATAGGTCATGATGTCAATAGGTGTCACTAATTTAAAGGTCTAATGCAAAATCTTATTTATCAAGGAGTGTTATAGTTAGATAACAATAACACTCCCATAATTAGTCCATAGACATCTTTAGGAAACCATTACCTAACCATTCTTATACATCTAATTCCATACAATATAATTTAGGATGCACCTAGGACTATGAGACCCATGTGATTAGCATGATCCATGATAAACTTCAGCCTAAAGAAGTTGGTGGTGCTTTAGAAACATATTTTATGATACCTAAAATCTTAGATCTCTTTGTATGTGATGCCTTTAAACCATTTGAATAAATTAGGTCTATCCCCAAGACTTAATCAATATTTTTAGATCTCATTATTTGGGGTTTTCTCAAGGAAAAATTATCTAAACCCATTCAGAATGATCAACTAGAAATAAAATATGAGAAAGATATCAAGGAGGATGCTTGTTTAGACATCATAGAAGATATGCATACCACTCCTCATGTAACCATAACATGTTCATGTATAATACCCTTCAGCTTATTCCCCCATGAGAAGACTATTACATCACCTCAACCAAACCCAAGACCAACTCCTTTGATAACTTGGGAAGAGCCAAATCTTAGATAAATTAGGGAAAGTGCTTTGAAAATTAGAAATAAGAACCTTGGCGCATCATGATTAAAATCCTTGAAACATCTTCCCATAAGTATTAAACTCCCTAAAGAGGATATCCTTGTTACCCCTAATCATATTTACAAAGGGAAGGTGCCTCTACCACCTATTTGAATGAAAACATCCATATTGGGACCTCATCTTTTGGCAAGACTAGAATCCACCATTGTATAATCCTCTTTTAAAGAGAATATACCATTATAGAGGGATATTCCCACTATAATAATGCAAATTCATAACCCTTTAAATTCCTACTACCCAAAAGGTCTAGGTGTAAAGTCTTATCCCAAGCATAAAATACCTATTGTGGGGAATATTTAAAAAACTAGTTCAAAGGATAAAGGCTCAAAATCAAATATAACCTCCATGCCTATTGGGTTAATATTTTTAATATAGCTTTGGTTCTAAAATTTTGCCTAATTATCTAGTGTGTTGGCCCTTTCATGCAAGATTGTGGTCTTACACGCTCACTTAAAACACATAGTAAGAGACTGGTTCCCATAGATTTTATTGTATAGTAATATTAACTTAGTCATATTCTTCCTTTTATTATGTAATTAAATAGATACTATATAAAATAATAGATAAACTACTTTAACTCTAGGATTATTAAGCTCATCTATCATGACTATGTAGACTAATACCATTTCAATTTAGAGTTTGTTACTTATGAAAAGAAAAGAATTGAGTAGATTACATATCAAGTCATCCTCATATATATTAAGTGTAAGTATTATTAGGCAAAAAATTCATCCTCTCAGTGATTTACAATAGGAGTATTTATACTTATTTATCCTTGACCAAGTGTTTACAACATTAATGAGAAGATTAATTAACAAATGAAATCCCAATAGACTTAGAGTCATGGCACTCAATCAATTAACTTATCATAAGGAACTAGGCCTTGGTGCCCCTTATATACTCACATTATGATGGATCCTTGTTACCATGTGTTTCCCTCCTTATAATCTGGTGTAAAACATCTAATGGATAAGGTCTAGGTGGCCCTTAGGAATCGGTCCTTACCCACTCCCACTTCTCATGTGCTCCCTAAGTCTTATACTATCATTTCATGTCATATTCTCTTAGGTTCCTCATGACTAATTATCCATTGACTAGGTCCTCTTATGTTGGTTCCTTCATGACTTTATCTTCTTGTGACCTGTAGGTTTTATTCCATGGTGATTATATGCCTATCAATTTATACACCATATAATTTCCATACTATGGTCCTTCCATGCCATGTCAGTTCTGTGCCAAAATGGATAAAACACTTAACCAAAATTGGGGTAAATATCACCCCACAATATGCTCTTAGTCCATCTTGGACTAAGTATCACTAGTATCT
The DNA here is from genome assembly GCA_037957365.1 of Torreya grandis. Lineage (NCBI taxonomy): Eukaryota > Viridiplantae > Streptophyta > Pinopsida > Cupressales > Taxaceae > Torreya > Torreya grandis. The sequence goes on along the minus strand of JARHVA010003681.1, from coordinate 1,675,200 downwards.
TCTACCAAAAATTTATGCCCCATCTACTCAATCTGCTTCTTCACATTATCCCAATGTAGTAATGCATCAAGCAGATTAGAATTTATTTCCTCTATATCCTCTTTAGACTTCATCTCCTTGGTTTGGCTAGATATCTCTTTAGCCTTTTTGACCAATTCATCTAGGGATGTGGTGGTATCCTTCTAGACATTTTCAAGTGTTGAGACTTCTTTGAAAACCTATCCTCAAAGGGATGTAAAACTTGCATTAAGTTGTTAATGATGTGTGTTGATTATTTCCTCCATCATTTCCACATCCTTAAATACTTTGGCATGTTTAGTGTGATATTTTATTAAGAGCACAACATCAGCCATCTACTACTTTTGGGCTTTTTATGCTTGGAGATGAGCCTCCAAGATCTTATTAGGGTACTCTAACCATTCAAAAATTCTATCCAAAATGGGGAGGACTTCCCCAATTATCTCTAGAGAACTCTTGAAGAATTTTAATACCTCAGTGAATTACTCCACTAGCTCCAGTCCTTCATCTTTTAGCATGGGCTATTATTTGTAGTGCTTCAATATAATTTTTACCAAGGTTTCTAATTTTCTTATGGTGTCCCCATCGAGAGGTATGCCATATGCTAGTATTGGTTCCTATTCCAAAATTATGTTGTAGAGGTTTAATGTTCTAACTTTTTCCTCCATGGCCTCTTTAACCTACTGCTTTAGAGCATCCACTTCCCTGATGAACACATTTTTGGTAGAAACTTCCTTATTATACATACCTAATACTTGGGTATGTTTCTTCTCTACATTATGTACATTAGAATCTAACAAAATGTTCTAGAACATAACCTCTAAGGCCATCTTTAAAAATGATGCACTTGCTTATAGAGGGGTGATCTTTTGGGGATCTACCCATAGTGGTTTTGGTAGCATAAGTGCATTGGGTTCTAAAGAGAGTCTATCTTTAAGAATCTCAAATTCATGCTCCTCATTATACATGTCCAATAAATAGGACACCTACTTCCTTGTTTCTAGAGTCATGTTGTAGGGAAGGAAGTGAGGCCTTAGATACATCATTTTATCTAGGATGTATACTTGATAATGCTAGTGCATATTGGTAGAAGCATCAATTCTAGTATTTTTGTAGATTTGGCTAGTTCCTTTCCTTTATTTAGGTCACATTTCAAGACCTCAACCTCTACATTGGTATCTATAAAAGTGCTATCGATGCCCATTTTTCTCAGTTATTTTTCCTCACCAACCCCCTCTTTTCCATAGAGTTGTTTAACATCAAGTGATGAGTCTTTAGAGTTGGCTTCCTCCTCCTACACTAGGGAGGGTATGTTATTAGAGTCAAAGTTTGATACTTCCACATGTATGGTAGGGACGTCTTACTTGGTTACTTGCTATGTATCCTTATATTTTGTAGCTCTTGAAAAAAATTTGGGATATGATTGTGGAGTTGTTTTAGGGATTGAGGGTAGAGTTAGAAGAATGTATGAAGGAGAAGGTGGAGGTGGAGGGAATTACAATGGTAGGGATTTGGGTGGAGAAGGCTAGAGAGGTAAAGGGCATAGTGGATAAAGGTGAGGTGGAGAAGAGCATGATGGATATGGGAGTGGTGGAGATGGCCACAAAAGTGAGGATCTGGGTGGTGAGGGGTTTGGTCATGGTGTTTGAGCAATCTTGTACCACATTTGTGGTGCTTTGTAACCACTTGCATTGGCATCATGCTCATCCTCCTTATTCTTCATTAGAGGCATTGGTGGGAGATTTTCTTTAGGTTCTCCACCCTTTAGATATTTTATAGGTCATATCATATAGAAAAAGTTATGTACCTATTCTTCCACCATTATTTGTTTGACCTTTATATCCATTAGGTCCATCTCCTTCTTCTCTCTATATGCCTTCTTTCATAGATAGACATACAAAATTTAGAGAGTATTAATCTCCAAATTAATCTTCTTGACTTCCAAGGAAATGGACTATACATCAAATATTTAGTTCATAAAGTCAATAAAGTACTATTCCAAGAAGGCATACAGAAATGTAGAAAGCTCTCTAAAAGGGATCATCCTAATGCATGTGAGAGATAAGTGTTATTTCACTACAATTTTTACTTTCTCAATAACCAAGGGGGGTAAATCCTTCAAGATGCCCCATTTATTCCCAAATGCTTCCCTCATGACATCAAACTAGTATCTTATTTTTATTTTATACGAGGGTGTTATGGGTCCTGGGCATGTGAATGCCTTTTACCACTTGGTAGGGGACCTATTCTTGGGTGGGTATGCCTAATTTAGCACTTCTAAGGTGTAGTCTAGTGTACCAATCTCATAAAAATAATAAATACACCCTATGGAAACTTGTGGCTTGGTATTCAATGGGTTCTCTAGGCATCTTCAACAATCTTTTAGATAAAATACATAACCCAATTATATTTTAAACCTTGAGTGACTTGGTGGGTGATGTAGAGGTACATCATGTCAACCTTTTTCAACAATCAGTCCCATTGATCTTGGTCATGATCATCCACATTATAACCTAGAGGATAGGATCTTGTAGGTTTTTTATATGCATGGTGTGTCCCTACTTCTGGTACATCAGTGCCATGGTGGTCTTTTGGACCTCCTTGGTATCCACTAGGTCATCAACCACATCCAACCCTAAGCATTATAGTCTTAATACATTACTTATTATTTTGGGCATGATCTTCATATTTTTATTAGTAAAATAGATGTAGTATTCATGGACATTTGAAATAAGGAACATGATCACCTCCATGGGTTTTCCAAAATAAGGTAATTTGAAGAGTACCCAGTAGCATCTAGTGTGTTGAAGATATTCAGATCATACACCAAATGATTCCTAGTGTTCTAGCACCTAATTCTATAGTCATTCTAAATTTTAACCTCATTCTTAGGTTGATGATGGTTATAGTCAAAAATTGTGCAAGAGAACACCTTTGAGACCTATTTCTCTGCACACAACACCAACTCAAGATATTACATTTCCTCAATCATTAGAGGTAGGGGTAGAGACGATTGATTTTTCTTGGATTGTCATGCCATATTTACTTCCTCCTTTTCCATACATTGAACTTGCTTTTCTAGTATCTCTTCTCTATATCATCTCTCCTCTAAGTACTTCCTCTTCCTCTAGTATCACATGTAACGAGTCAGTTCTTAGGGACTTTTTCTTAGGCCATATCACCCTTCAATGAGCTTGAATGTTGATGTGTGGCCATCCAATGTTTCCAAATGAATACATGATTATTTTTCAAGACTTTGGCATTTCAATCTTGAGTTCCCTCTAATGGTAGACTTTCCCAACCTGCAACCTATAAATTTTCCCTATTGTGCTTGGGTCTCGAAGTTACCCTATGTTTTTCATATGTATCCAAACTCATAATACTTGTATACAAATTTATAATGCCTTATATAGTTTGATGTGTAAATAAACAAACTTTCTTTACTCTTAGCTCTTGGTCATAATCACTCTTTATTTTTTGGCTTTTTTAATCTCAATTAAATGCAAAGGTAAAGCATAAAAATAAGTTAACTTATTTATTTATAGGCTCAAGAAGGTTCACCATCATTACTACTCCTTTCCCTTCACCCATCACTTCTTATCATTAATGAAGTTTTTAATGGTTGTCACTCTTTGATCATCACATCTGACATTCAATGCATTTAATAGTATTGTCACATCACATTATTGGCACAGTTTATTGTCATTACTATTCTTTTCCACATTAATGGCATGTCATATCTTGTACCTTCCTTTGAAGTGGAGGACAACTATGTATTTCAAAATTCAAATTAATGGTAAGAACACCTTATCCTTAGGCTATATAGTTTACGTGCCTTAAATTTCTTGTGTGTTTTAAGTACTTACACACCCTAATCAACTTGTAATACCAATTACCTTGCATGCCTAGGTAATTTTGTGCACTTAACTTTTAATCATGAATTTAGATCTCTTACCCCACATTAAAACTAAATCATGGTCCTCCATGAAAAGACAAAAAATTAAAATATAATTACATTAAATAAATGTTGTATGTAATAAAGACAACGGTTTTACTAAAAAATAGGAAATCCTAAACTAATGCCATAACCTTATTATGTTATAATAATTAAATTACTTAGAAGTGTAATATGATTGGAGTTGGCTTCCATTAAAATGTCTAGGAAAGAACTGAACATCTGACCATTATAACTAATATGCTATGGTAGGTTAAATTTTATGAATAAAAAATGGACCATCCTAATGAATTTGAACTTTTCCATAATGGTGGGAAAGGTTGGAGTCATATGGTAATACCTTCATTCCTCAGGGAAATGTTCTATGCTTTATATGATGGTCATGCCATGTTTTTTTTGTGCTTTTCCACATCCTGACTCCAATGAGTGAGAAAATGAGCTTCGTCAAACTATAAAAAAGTATCTAAGTGTGATTTCAAAGATGAATCCTCATCTATTTGTTTTACATGCATAATGTGAAGATATGGCATAAAAAATTCAACTGGAAGGACTACCTCTTTTACATATACTAAATTGAATGGGGTTCTTTCTTAGGCACTTTTAAGTGGTATGGTAAACCCACAATACCATAGATACTTGATCATCCCAATAAATTTGGAAAATATTCATCAAGTTGGTGCCTAGGATGTTGTTGAAGGCCTCAGTAGTTTTAGTCTTAAGGGTAGTATGGCATCATTTTGTGGAGTGAAATCATGAACTCATTCAGTAACATGTGAATTGTTTCATATAGGAAATGGGTACCACAATCACTAGTTAAACCTAGTGGGCATACAAATAAAGTTATGTTATGTTCCCAAATAAAGTGTGTAGTAGTGGTAGTAGTACAATATTTTTTAGGTACATCTTCAGCCCATTGTGTGAAGTAGTTAGTTTTTATAATTATATATTGAGAACCTATTCATTATCCAATTGGAGTGATGGGGCCAACAAAATCAATGGCCCAATTCTCAAATGGTTCTTGAGAGGGAATTTGTCATAGAGGTATAGCATCTCATTAGTTTTGTTTCCCTATGCATTGACATATGTCACAGTGTCTAACATATGCCTTATCATCTCAAATAAGAGTAGGCCACCATAATCCATCCATTAAAACTTTGTGTGTGTTAGCCTCTCCAACATAGTATCCTCTGGTAATACCTTCATGAAATTTTTAAAGAACCTCAGAATGTTGATGTTTCATAACATAATGTTGAATAAACTTGTCATATCCAAGCTTGTAAATATATCCTCCTATGAGTTGAAAAGGTATAGTGCAAACTATGAGTTTTTTCCTGGCTTGAGGAGTGAGAAAGTCAGATGTTAAATAGTGGTTAAAAAAGTGGCAATATATTTGAGTTCCTCAGGTGCACATTTACATAGAAGAGTTGAACATTAGGTAAGTCATATTTGATAGTGCATGGTGGTACTCTAGACTCAATTCAAGATAGATGATCAAGTCCATAGTTAGCTTTTCTAGGTTTGACCATGATGTAAAATTGGAACTCTTAGAATAATATTATCTAGCAGCAAATTCATCCATATATCATAAGTTTGTTTACTAAGTACTTAATGGCCTCATGATATAAATAAAATACAAAGCATTTTTCCAATAAATACTCTTCAAACTTTTACAAAGCATAGACCATGGGCAATGCTTTGTGCTCCATGGTAGTGTAGTTCCTATCAACTGGAGTTTTTTACTCACAAAGTAAATTGGATGATCAAGGTGACCTTCCCCTGGTTATGAAAAAATTACACCAACTTCCATTATAGATGCATCAACATGGATTTGAAAAGGTTTTGTCTAATCTAGGAACTAGATAATTAGATCGGTCACCATTTTTTCTTTTAAAGTTTCAAATGCTTATTAACAGGAACAAGTCCATATAAAGTGTTCTTTATGCTTTAGAAGTTCCTCTAGGGGCATGATAATCTTTGCATATCCATATATGAATTTCCTATAGTAACCAGTATGTCCAAAGAAGGCATGAACCTCACATTAAGAATTGGGCACTAAGAATCAAAGAATAATGGATACTTTTGTTGGGTCTACCAAAAGTCCATATTTACAAATAATGTATCATAGGAGCACACCAAAAGGTGTAGCAAATAGGCACTTCTTTAGGTTTAACAATATTTTTAAGACTTGGTAGTGCTCAAGAATGAGCCTTAGGTTAGAAAAATGGTCCTTGACTAAACCATTTATTGTCCAGTCATCCAAATAGACTTGAAAAAACTTATGCATGAAATATTTAAAGGCTTCAATAGCTATATGTGAGAACATAGCTGGTACATTTTTTAACCCAAAAAGCATGATAGTATATGCAAATGAGACCCATTCAGTCACAAACATTATCTTTGGTTGGTCCTCCTTAGCAATCTATACTTGATTGGTACCCTAAAAATCCATTTATGAAAGTATATATCTCACATCCAGCAACACCTTCAAGGATTTCCTCTGTGAATGGTTTTGGGAAAGGATCAGTGACATAGGATGCATTAAGTACTTGGTAATCAATGTAAATGCAGATGCATCCATATTTATTTATAATAATCATCAAGACTGACCCATTCACATTCATAAATAAGGGTGATTACTTTAGTGTATAGCATACTATAAATTTCTTCTTTGATGCATGCCCATAGATTTGGATTCATCCTATATGGCCTTTTTAATTGGTCAAATGTTGTCAACTATTTGACATGCATCTGTCCTAAGGATGGATGAACTCCTTTCATCTCATTGTATCTTCTTGTAAAGACATCTTGATATTATTTTAATATCTTGAATATTTTTGAAATTTTAGTGTTAGTCTAGTAATTACCTACAGTAGCCATCTTTGGTTCTTGCTCTATTTTGATATTGTGTTGGATAGTCTGAATTGGCCCAGAGTAAGGGTTGTATGTATTATCACTAGTATCATGAATAGCTCATGTGCCATAGTCCATAGAGACATATAAATGGTTTGATAAAGGATCAAGTGGACTAGATGCTTCACCTTCTTCCACTTGAAACATTAGTTACTATTTTCCTAGATGTATCTCTTTGTATTGGTCCTTATCAAGGATTGGTTCTAGTGCAAAAATAATTTATGTCGATGGTTCATTGAAGAGATGTAGATTTTATTTAGGAATATGATGAATATTTTTTAGATGATATTCAATGGGACTCAGGTCACCAAATATGGATTCACACATGGCTTAGAGAGTGAGGCGTAAACCCATTATTGGTGAGGAATAACATAGTGTCAATTTCTTTTTTTCCTTTAAGAGATGCCAAAATCAAGTACCCATGTGTCATTTTTCATGAACATACCATGATCATTCCCAAGTGCATAAAGTTTCATAGAATGCATGCACCCATAAGTACTCTGGTAAGTATAACTCTTCATCTATCCATATTCTCTTGTAAGCTTCTATATGGGGTTCAGGTGCTATTACTCCACTATAGCTAATTGTTCCCCTAATTTTGTTGTCATGATGGAACTGATGATGCAAGGTAGAGCATACTTGGTCCTAATAAAGGAGTCACTCATGATGGTTTCACCACCATATTTTATTTATACCATCTAAGAGATGAACCAAAGATTAAATACGATCAGTGTCAGTGTGATAAAATTCCTTAAGGCACTAGACAACATCACATAGTTTCATTTATCAATGGAAATGTGGAGCCTCATTGAGTATTTCTAAAGGTGCATATATTTTTAGTCCCTTCATGACTTGTATAGTATTAAGGTGGATTAACTTGTGATGTTTATGAATATGTCATGGAATGGTCTCCCAAACTTTAATGAAACTACACACTCTTCTAATGAGGTCATAATTGTTATGCACCCAACAATTATAAGCATTACTTGTAGTGTCAGAAAGGGATTGAGTGTCCATCCATTAGAGGATGACATTAGGAATAGGGTCATGTTGCTCATCATCTCTAGTAGTGACATTATAAATGTGGTTTATATCTTATTCCACATTAATAGGTTTGACATATGGGGGCTCATATGTTTGATCAAAAGGAATAACAACGTGTTCATTAGCATTCTCAAAACTGATGTAGTGTTTTTAAAATTTAAATTTATGTTATTTTCATAACACCAAGGTCTCCCCAATAAATCTAGGAAGTCATCAGCCTCTACTAACTCAAGAAATTCAAAATCAGCTTTAAAAGGTACTCCAAGTATTTCAACCATTGCATTATTAATAACTCAAATTGGTAGAGCATGAATTTTATTGGCCATAAATAGGACATGTAGTGAAGGTTGTAGTGCTAGACTATCCATTTAATGCCATGCTTCCTTCATGATAACATTGACTTCAGTGTTAGTGTTAATTAGGATGTCCCAAATTACCTAACCATCAATGGTAGCATTTACTAGTATCTCCTTATCTTTTAGAGATGTAGGAGGAATAGGGGTATCTTTCTACCAAGCATGATTCAATCGATGATCCTCAGTCTATTAAGTCACTAGAGGTTGAGCATTAATTAGCACTTGTATCTAATTCTTAAACCAAAAAATTAGTTTTGTAATGATGTCTTCATCTAGAATATGCTTGTAAATTTTCTAATAGTCATCTACTATCCTAGTTTGTGGCTCTGCTACTTTTTATAGATCAACATGTTACATTGCTTTTCTATCTTTGAAAAATTATATTTTTCCTTAAAGTTCATGTACCAACATCATAGTGTCCTGAAGCACATTCTTATATTTTTGGGCATCATGATACTTTTTTGCTTATGGTTCTTCATGGTTTACCTTCATAATAGGATTGGAGGTAGATTGAGATTATCCTCCACTATGTGTAGTGATGATCACCTATTGTGTTGTTGGGGTGGTTGAGTTCATGTACCATGTACCAATGTGGTTTCTCTATATCAATCATACTGACACCCTTTTCATTTATCTCCTTAGTGAAAGTTGCATATAAATTATGACACTCTTCTATTTTATGGTCCCATTGGCCTTTTTTGTTGACATACCAAGCTCATGTCAGTTGCTAACATAGAGAAAGAAGTAGAGATCAACATTTGACTATAAAGATAAGTGACTATATTGATGTTTCTATATCTCACACATGTGGACAAGTTAAATAGAATTGGTTAAATGTATTTATTCATAGTAGTCCTAGGTTGCCATGTACCAAGTTTTAGCTCATTTTCCCAAGAACAACAAAAGATCTAAGGTCTCAAGATTGGATCCCAATGCAAAATTTGCTAATTTTCCATACTTATCCAATTTTTCAAAGGGTCAAAATTAAGTTGGGTAGACACTTTCATAGAGCTATATCTCACATGTAAGGTATCCCCAAGAAGAATTACTCACATGGGTCTATTCATTTCAAATCTTAGCTCATATGCCCTAAGTTTTAGCTCATGCATTATAGCATAATGAAAGATATCACTGGGCAAAGTTGGCTTCTAATGAAAAATTTGCTAAGTTTCCATAATTTTCCATTTTTAGGCCAGACTATCATCAAGACATCATGTAGGATCACATGAACTAGTCAACTTCAACATTTAACAGAATCATGTCAAAAGTTTATATGGCTAGCAGATCAAAAGGGTTTGTTCCTTTCAGCTTTAAGGTCCATTCTTTGTAAAATTGGTACCTTCGTGATCTTCATACTTCTAGATATAAAATTAAAATTTTGGTCAAAAATGGTAGACATTCACACAAAAATTAATTACAAGCTCCAAGAAATAACCATTGGATTTCAAATAATGGGCCCAAGTAAATCAAATGGTGTGCATTTCATCATGCCAAGAATATCTATGGGCAAGATGTAAGTCAAATGGTCAGTGGATCCAACGAACTAATGAGAGATAATAGTCAAGGAAGTGGGTCCCAAAAAATCTATGGCCCAAATTTAATTAGATCTCAATATCTAATAGAGTGAAATAAGTCAAAAGAGGTCAATGATCTAAGGTAGTTTTGATAGCCAATAGTGAAGAGGTGAGTTGGGGTATTCAACAAAAATTGATAAAGAAAAATGAACCTGACTCAGCAAGTAGAGCCAAGGGACCCAAACTCAAGCCCGACCTGAGCTCGTAGAAGAAACAAAAGGAAAGAAGATTGATGTAGATTCAACTAAAGACCTAACATTGAATAGAGTGCCACCTATATAGATCTATAGGAAAACCAATATCCATATATTAGTTTCCCCCCATATTTATCTTAACCCAAGATCTAAGATATAGAATAGATGAGTGACTAAGTAAAAGGACCATCTCAATTCAAGCCCTTGATAAAACACCATTCAAAATAGGCATGGTGTGTCTTTGGTAGGTATAAAATTTTTCTCTTCTTGATAATATCTAGTAAAATATCAATAGAGTAGAGCTTGGATATTTGGAAAACATTTAGAGCATTCACTTCTAGTTGGATCATGACTTGCCACTTTTGGCAAACTCTTATCTTCTAGTGCATCTTGCTAAAAATAGAATGATTTGGAGGCTATCTGGGTAAATCATGAATATCTGAATCATAATAGACTATTTTTATTAAACCAAAATCTTGGTGAAACATCTCTTGGAGTTGAAAACTCATTATGATCATGAATAATTCACTTTTCCTCTCCTCTTCCCCCTTCTCCTATATGAACCCTTTCTCTTCATTTTGAAAATATCTCTCAAAGACTTCATATTGGATATTTTCTTTCTGAGAGTGGGACATTCTTTGAGATACTAAAAAGTATTCTTAGCTTGATGAGGCTTAACCCTATCAAGTATTTACAAAAACTACCTCTTAATTTAATAGGACTTTCTTTGGTTATCTTTTACATTTAATCTTTATTTGATGAGTCATACACCATGGCATTATGTGAAGGAGAATATTCCTCATTCATGGTCCTTATTTTCTAACTTTATTTAGAGGGTTATCATTGTTATTTGTAGGTCTAAGTTAATTCTCTACTCTGAACCTCTCCTACAAAATAATTATGCAAATTATTTTGAGTTTAAGGTTATGCTAGCTAGTACTATTCTTTTACTAATCTAGTGTGGGTTCAAGCTTATAGGAGTTCCCCTTTAAGTTTGGTGCATTTGCTATTAACCTTATTAATATCCCTTACTATTTTTATAACTCTTTTCCCATGAAGCATTAGGCTTAGTTTTAGACTTAGGTTAGCATTAAAAAGGAAGCCAGCCTACTTTGAAGGTTTATCCCCAATATAGGTGGCCCATAGCCTGGGGTTCCCATTATTTGACTAGGGTTTGAGAGAGAAGACCTAAACAATCTCCCTATTTAGCTTAGGGTGAAATTCTAGTTGATAATAGTTTTTAACATGCCTAATGGGACTTGGTCCAAAGTAGTGGAATATTTTTTGTTGTTCTTTGACATATCAACCTTTTGAATTATTTTGAAAAATATCAGTGGTGGCTCCAAATATCCATTAGTTGGTTTAAGTAGCCTAGGTACCTAATCACCATCATTTGGTATGTATAATCATCACCCATTTAGTCAAAATCCATGTCCATTCATTCCTTATCCTTTATTTCAAATTAACAATGTTCATGGATTCCCCCAAAGTGGTCCTCAAAGTTTATTGAAATACCCATATAATCATTCCTACCAGTCCTATAGTAAGTCTATCTATCCTCCATATCAACCTACTTCCCCCTCTAGTCAACCTTGTCAAGCCTCACCTCAATCAACTAAGGAACTTGAATTCCTTCCATCTTGGATCCTCTCCTATGTCAATGACCCCAAATATTTCATACCCTCTATTGTAAAACCTACCTTTCTCATGACCATTTAGGAAAGGGAGGAGGTGGACAAGTCTTTCCCCATGTTTCCCTCATGGAAATAAATCAAGGAAGGTACAATATATAAAAAGAAAATGCTAGCCAGGAAGGTTCAGAATACAATCTTCATAAAATAAGGATTTGTTGTGAAATAAATGAGTCAAACAAATATAGCTCAAAATAATGAGCTTGGTATACAAGGGTTTCAAGACTCTCCCTCTTACCCTTAGAAACATCTTGAATAAAGTAGTGCAAGTGTCTATGAAGATTTAGGTTTTAATCTAACTTTTTGGCATGGTTTTGATATTTGAGAGCCTGGAGATGTGGATAACGATAGGGAAGTGTTTTCTTGGTCCCAAGAACTTCCATTTGGTATGGTTTTAGATGGAAATAAGAAAGATGCAAATATTGATATAGTTAATTAGTTAGTTGATCATGATAGAGAGGTCTTAAATAATCTTGAGGGAGATATAAAAGAAAAATAGGATCAAGATGAAGTATGGAAAAAGTTTTACTATGAACTCATGGATCAAGTAGAGTTTCTAAACTAGCCTATACCTCCCCTAGAAAATGAAGAGGAATTCATCCATCAGGTTGGGATATTCTTTTAAGGTAGCACTGATGTTTAAAGAAATGAAGGGGAAAAGTCAAATCTAAAACCCCAAGAATATGACATGCTAGACTTTGAGTGGATTGATTAAATACTAGATGGACCCCTCTAAATAAAACAAAGTGAAGATGGTGTTAAAATTTTCATTTTCTTAAATGACAAAGAGGAGGTTACCTTTTGGGATAATTTAGAGTCTTTCTACCTAATCCTAGATAGTTAACCAAGCACCAATCTAAAAGAAAAGTTTTCAAAGGCCCTTATGGTCCAAGTTAGAGCAATCCTTCAAGAAATGAAGCAACATATCTACATTGGAGACATGTTTGCCTCTTTTAATTCATTCAAGAGTAGGCTAAAGGAATCAATAGTCAGATCTTTCAACTACCATAAACTATCAAAAGCAAGGTATTTTCAGCCTAGTTCACCATAAGTAAGTGATGCCAAATCCTTCCATACTTAACCATTTTTAGGCCAGACCATCATCAAGATGTCATGTAGGATAACATGAACCAGTTAACTTCAACATTTGATAGAAGCATGTGGAAATCTTAGATGGTTAGCAAATCAAAAGGTTTTTTCCTTTCAACTTTAAGGTCCATTCTCTAAAAAATTTGTGCCTCTACAATCTTTGTGATTTTAGATATAAAATTACTAAGTTGGTCAAAAATTGTAGACATTGGTGTAAATGTCAATTTCAAGCTCCAAGAAATAGCCATTGGATTTCAAACAGCAGACCCAAGAAAATCAAATGGAATGTGTTTCATCATGCCAAAAATATCTACAAGCAAGATATAAGTCAAATGGTCAGTGAATCCAAGGAACCAATGAGAGATTAAGCTCAAGGAAATGGGTCCTCAAAAATATTTGGCCCATGTTTAATCTAATCTCAAGATCTGATGGAGTGAAATAAGTAAAAAAAGATCAATGATCAGAAGCATTTTTGATATCCAATAGCAAAGAGGCGAGTTGGGGTATTTGATAGAAGTTGATAAAGAAAAATGAACCTTGACTTGGCAAGTAGAGCCAAGGGACCCAAAATCGAGTCTAACCTAATCTAGTAGAATAAATAAAAGGAAAGAATCTTAATGAGAATTAGCTAAAGACCTGGTATTGAATAAAGTGTCATCTATATGGATCTATCGGAAAACCAATATCCTTAGATTGGTTTTCCCTCATAGTTATCTTAGACTAAGGTCCAAAATATATAACATATGAGTGACTAAGAAAAAGGAACATCTCAATTTAGGCCCTTGACAAACTATCATTAAAGATAGGTATGATGTGTCTCTGATAGGTACAAATATTTTCTCTTCTGGATAAGATCTAGTAAACTATCAATGGAGCAGAGCTTGGGGATTTGGAAAGCAGTTGGAGCATTCACTTGTAGCTACATCATGACTTGTCACTTTTGGCAAACTCTTGTCTTATAGTGTAGCTTTCTAAAAATAGAATGATCTAGAGGCTATTAGGGCAAATCATGAATATTTTGATCATAATAGCCTTTTTTGATTGAACCAAAATCTTGGTGAAATGTCTCTTAAATTTGAAAACTCATTATGATCATGAATAATTTTATTTTCCTCTCCTCTCCCCCATTCTCCTATATGAACCCTTTCTCTTCATTTTAAAAATATTTCTCTAGGACTTCAGATTGGATATTTTCTTTTTGAGAGATAGGACATTCCTTGAGATACTATAAAGTATGCTTTGCATGATCAGGCTCAACCTTGTCAAGTATTTGTAAGAACTACCTCTTAATGCAATAGGACTTTCTTTGCATATATTTTACCTTGAATATTTGTGTGATGAGTCATGCATTGTGGCATTGTGTGAAGGAAAATCTTCCTCATTTATGATCCTTATTTTTAAAATGTGTTTAGAGGGTTCTCATTGTTGTTTTTAGGTCTACGTTCCTCTCCTATGAAATACTTATGCAGATTAGTTTGAGTTTAAGGGTATGCGAGCTAGTACCATTCTTTTGTTGATCTAGTGTGGGTTCAAGATTATAGGAGTTTCCTTTTAAGTTTGATAAATCTCCTATTAACCTTCTTAGGATCCCTTACCCTTTTTATAACTCTTTTCCCATGAATCATTAATCTTAGTTTTAGTCTTAGGTGAACATCAAAGAGGAAGTTGTCCTACTCCAAAGGTATATCCCCAATATAGGTGACCTACATCCTAGGGTTTTTCTCATTGTTTGATTGGGGTTTGAGTGAGGAGACTTGAAAAATATCCCTACTCATCTTAGGGTACAATTCTAGATGATAATATCTCCTCTTTATAGAAAGCATATATAGGGTAGTCTAGACAATCTCTTTGGTACTGGTCCAGGGATCCACATTTGTATCATGTCTTAGGTGGGAAATGACCAGCTCCTCATCCTTGTCCTCTACCTCAACCACAACAGCCACCATTATCCTATTTTTTGGCTATAAGGGTTTGGTGCATACCATATGCTTATGCTTCATGATGTCACTAATTATTCAACAGTCATTAGTGTCATAAGTGTAGGCATCACATATCTTACAATATTTAGATACCTTTGAGTGTGTATCTCACTAAAAAAGGGGACATGAACATACATCATGCTCTTCATGATATATTTCACATGATTTCTTTAATATATTTTAGATATTCTTGCATGGGCATTTACTTTGGGTATACCCTTCAAACTTGCAATCAGTGTACCAAAGACCACTACGAGTATCATGTGCATTATTTATAGTTAATTTCTCAAGATAAAATTTCATTTGAGCTATTTGGGCTTCCATAAAAGGACTGATACCAGTATCAATACTACCAACCACTTCAGCATGAAGGGTGGATTTCAAAGCCTTTTGTAGGCTAGTGAAGGTCTTCTAAGATAATTTTCATCAAAAAGGAACTAATAATCCACCATAAACCATTGTCTATGATAAGAATCATTGATCTCAAATGATAATTTAGATAGCAATGTTTTGAACCTTGCATCATACTCTCACACATTTTTAGTAATTTCCTAGTTTATGTCCTTTTTAGCATGGCTATGTTTTATTGTTCAAATTTAAGAATATCAAATTCCTAAAGGAATGCCATTCTAATTTGATCATAGTCCATCACCACTTGTTGAGGGATAAAATTTCTATACCACTTATGTGATCACTCCAATAGTGTAGTTGTGAATTGGGTGGTTTTTCTCTTATAAGAACTAATGCCTTAAACCTACCATATGAGTTTGGATTTATAGACATGTTCTGCATCAATTTTCATGCCTCAATATTTAGGTAAGTAAAGTGTCATTTCATAATATACCATGGATGGATAAGGTGCTTGAACTAGTGGTTTTTGAGGACCTCTAGATCTTATCTTATGAAGAGAAAGTCCACTACTTCATCCTGTGCCACCTCTTAGCCTACATCTAACACCTCCATAACCTTCAATTCCTCCAATAGTAATACCCATTCCAAGGGGAGTGGTGATTGGTTGATTAATTACATTTGGACCCATGTTATTTCCACCCTAAATGCCAAGTCTACTAGGCATTCCAAATTATGCCATGAAATTCCCTTGAAGAGGGAAGGAAAGTGTTAGGTCTATATGAGTGTCAACTGGCTCAAGTCTAATACTCTTTATAGGTTTAGTCTCTGATTATACACTATTTATATCCCAATTATGTATATGTATGTCATCTAAATAAAAATCATGAGTGTGTATTATGGTTGGAGAGCTAGGTTGGTTCAGACTTGGTTCTTTAGTTACTATCATCCATCTAGTTTCTCCTTCATATGATATTAGTGGCATGGGTTATGGTTCAAAATTGATGGGGTTTTCTTTGTGTGTTTTTTATTCCCTACAAATATTAACAACACTTCATGAGTTCTCCTAGTCTCTTTCCATGCCGTTTACTCCTATAATCCTCTATTGATCTTCATCATACTTTTGGTTTCATAATTCCCACTAACTAGTTACCATTTTGAACCTACAATATTTTACCAACTCTTCTTTATTCCCCATCCAAATGTGAGGCTCATGAAAAAATTTATTTATCTCTCCATTTTCAAAGTTTCAAGTCCATAGTCAATAAAAAAACTTCTTGATTTATAATGGAAAATGTTCAATGTAACAGCCATGATGTTATCTAAGGAACTAGAACTTGGCTTCTTTAAGACATGAATAGGTAGTTACAGCATACTTGATAATGTAGATATTCAAAACTCCTCTCCAAAAAATGTTGATATTTCATTCCCATGAAGCTCCAAGTCATGATAAAGTTCTTTATTGTTCTAATGTCCAAGACTATCTTCTCCCAAGGTTTTGTGATCATCCTTGAGCATATGCAGATAGCCAAGTGTGAAAATGAACCAAGATCTCATCAAAGAAAGTTTCATAAAATAAAATATATATATTATGCTCTACCCATTATCATGTAAAATCTCCTAGTTCAAGGTAAAGAACCACAAAATTATCTTCAACTCTGATAACCCATTATTCTATATTCTCAAGAGTGATACACTCAAACATCTTCCATGAATGTGTAACAAATGCTATGGGTCCTAGTAATGAAACCAAAATTTTGGTTTTATATTTTTAATATAGCTTCGGTGTGAAAATATAGCCCAATGAGCTAGCGTGTTGGCCCTTTCACACAAGAATGTGGTCTTGTTTGCTTACCCAAAATACACAAATAGAGACTACTTCCTATAGGTTTCATTGCATAGTAATATTAGCTTATTCATATTCTTCCTTTTATTATGTAATTAAATAGGTAATACATAAAAGCATAAATAAACTACTTTTATTTTAGGATTAATAAGCTTAGATATCATGACTATGTAGACTAATGTCATTTCAGTTGAGAGTGTGTTACTTATAAAAAGAAAAGAACTGAGTAGATTACATTTCAAGTTCTAATCAATAATTTTTTCAACTTAAAACAACATAGGTACATAACTCATCCATTCCACTAAACATGAACATAAGAGTGTTTATAAACATGTAATATATATATATATATATATATATATATATATATATATATATATTAACCATAAGTATTATTAAGCAAAAAATACATCATCTAGTGCTTTAAAATAGGGGTATTTAAACTTGTTTATCCCTGACCAAGTGTTTACAACATTAATGATATGATTAATTAACCAATGAACTCCCAATAGGATGAGATTCATGGCACTCAATCAGCTAACTTCCCCTAAGGACCCAGGCCTTGGTGCCCCCTATATACTCATGTTATGTTGGATCCTTACTACCATGTGTTTCTCTCCTTATGGGCCAATGTAAAACTTCTAATGGATAAGGTCTAGGTGGCCTTTAGGAATCACTCCTTAACTGCTCCCACTTCTCATGCACTCCCCAAGTCTTTCACTATCATTCTGAGTCCTATGCTCTTAAGTTCTTTATGACTAATTTTTATTTGATTGGGTCCTCTCACACTAGTGCTTCTATACCTTTATCTTCTTGTGACCTATAGGTTTCATGCCATGGTGCTTCTGCACCCATCAAGTCCTACACCATAAATTTTTTATGCTATGATCCTTTCATACCATGTTGGTTCTGTGTGAAAATGGACAAAACACTTAGCCAAATTTTGAGGCCAATAATGCTAATGCCATAGAAGGTTAAAAAACCCAGTCAAGATTTGTTGAGGGGATCTTACTCTAATATTCTTGATTAAGTTCTTCAAACTTCCCTTATCACTCTACCACCCACAAAACTTGTTAATCCTCATATTTAAAAATTGGTATGGTATTGGAAAAAGAATAAATGCACATATCATCGAATAGTAGGACATGATACTAAAAGTTATGACATGCTAAGTTTTGTGGTCTAAAACTTATTATAAGAGGATGATCTTTTAATAGAATAATTTGGTCATGATTATCCCCATAATCAAACTACTAGTGTCATGTCCACCTTAGGAACTAGTATATTACCAAAAAGATCAAAATGAGTTTTAAAGGAAGATAGAATCTCTAATATAACTCAATATCAACCCTTCATAAACCCTCTATATTTGTATGAGTCTAAAAACATGACAGATTTACTATTATTTCATATCAACATAACTCACATAGATACATGATCCTAGACCCAGGATCATAAGACCTAAAATCCCAATATATCTAAAGTGACTATTACAAAAACTCATACTTCTACCATAAATAGTCCTAAAATGCCTATCCCAAAACCTAAAATTTATATTTTAATAAAATCACAAAATAATATTTACTCAAAAGTGATATAGATATCCATTATAAAGAAGCTTCATCAACTCCCAATCAAGATGTCTTTATATGAACTTGTCCAAAAATCTCCTTAGCATAACAAGGCTATGATAGAAGCCTTGTAAGCCACTAAGATACAATCAGATGAACCCTAGCCTCTATTGGATTTTATCACATCACTTCAAAAATCATCATCCATAACATTTTATGATTTTAAAATATCACCATTGCATCCTGATGACCAGGATCCACTACTATTTATCACTACCCAAATTGATTGGACTTGAATTAAATGAATAGTTATTTATAATGGAGTGAGCATAAATATTATCTCTTCTCATTCATTTAAGCAACTAAAATTACTTGAAACTATTGTAGCTTAATTTCTAGCCATTTTATGAGCATTCAATGATATTATGGCCCCTACATTAGGAATGGTTGTCCTTTCCATCCAATTAGGTGTATGTATACTCCCTAAGTTATTTTATGTAATATAAGGGGAGTTTCAATACAAAACCCTATTATGATGTCCTTGGATATGTGTTATGTGTTACATCTCCTCCACCTTGGACTGATGTATTAAATTTGAATATCAGGGTAAGACCTATAATGTCACAATTGATCCTCATCCATTAAAAACTTGTAACCTTACCTTTCAACAAAATGAAATCTTAATTCCATTACAAAGAGTGATCCCATCATCATCTAATGAATCATCATCTAGTATGACAATCCTTGCATCAAAAATTTCTAGCAAGGATTCCATTAATTCTATGTTTCATAACTATCAATGGGATAATATCAGTTACTGATGCTCAATACTCTCCCTACTACCCAAGAATATGGGTGTCATAAAAAACAACATTCATATTGTCCCAATCTTGAGGAACTCATTCCCTTTGGTCCACCTTTCCTTTACACTAATATAATCTATGGGGGAGTTGATCAACCTTCTTCAAGTCATGATAGTTAAGCCAATGCCAAACCATTCATGTCAAAATTTTCATTCCTAGATAAAAACCCCTCTTTAAAAACATAATTATAATGGTGTGCTTGGAAGGGCTTTGGAATAATATGATACAAATAAGGGCCACATGATATAATGTCAGGAGATTTTAGGAAACCCCATGAAAAACATGGCCTTAGTGTTAACAAAAATCCCAAAACTACCCTAGAGGATACTCTTCTACCTATTATTGAAGAGGACATTCTATCCTCACCATCCAACACCCCTTATATGATAGACGATGTTGTATCCATTCCTCCAAATGTTTTTTTAGTCAATGCCATCACTATAGAACCCCTTGTCTATCACAACAAGGGGGAGGTCAAAACCATTCCTCTTTCCTACCCAAACATGAAAGGGAAGGATATTCCCAATATCCCTATTCTTTAGTGACAATATTATAAGTTGATATTAACTAATTTAAGCATAAAGAACTCTCATCTACACAATTCTCTTCCCTTTGAAACCCCTAGTCTATTAAATGAAGTTACCATTGATATTAACATAGGATATCATGAGACTCCATGAATTGTTAAGGTTATCAAATATTTAGATCCTAAGGAGTTCCAAGATTTCACTACATTTCTAGTGGATCATAGTGAATCATTCACTTGGTCCTATATTGACATGCCTAGTATCGATCCTACTATTGTCATCCATAACATTGTCACATTCCCTGATTCCAAACTTGTAAAAAAAAACTTCAAAAAATTCATCCTTGAATTTCACTCTTGGTCAAGGAAGAATTATATTGTCTCTTATCTATTAAATTTATCCATCCTATTGACTACCCTCAATGGGTGTCTAATATCATCCCTATCACAAATCCCATAGGAGGATTGTACCTTTGTACTAACTTTCACAACCTTAACCTCACTTATCTTAAAGATTATTTTGCTCTCCCTAATATTGACCCATTATTGGACTTAAAATTTTTTCATGAAATGTTTTCACTTATGGATGGTTTTTTTGGGTATAATCAGATCCTTATCACACTAGAAGATCAACATAAAACTTCATTTATCACTCCTTGGGGGACCTTCTACTATTTGGTTGTGCCTTTCAACTTACATAATGTCGAGGCCACCTATCAAAGGGTCATGAATTATATCTTCCATGATATAATCCATAAAATCATTTAATATTATGTGGATGATCTCCTCAGTAATTCAAAACTACAAAAATACCATTTTTTGATACTTAAAATAATCTTCACTCACCTAATCTAGTTTTATGTTTGTCTCAATTCTAAGAAATGAATTTTTGGGATTTTGATGAGTAATAGTTTGGGTTTAATAATATATATTCAGGGGATATAGGTTAAAACCTCTAATATAAAATCCATTATAGAAAGGCCACCCCCATCCAATCTTAATCTACTTTGTAGCTTACAAGGAAAATTGTAGTCTAGTAGTCATTTTATCTCTTAGTTATCTAATTGATGTCAGCCATTCCATCACCTCCTAAAGAAAGATACCCACTTCAATATGTATTTTTGATATCAAGAGGCCTTATATGCCCTAAAAATATATCTTCTCTCACCATTGTTTGTCATTCTTCCCAAGGAAGGGCAACCTTTCTTCTTGTGTATTTCAGCCACAAACCATGCCTTAGGAGCAATGTTTGCCCATCATAATGAGCAACATAAAGAACATGTGGTTTATTATATAATTCTCACTCTCATTTAATATGATGATTTATATATGCATACTAAAAAATTATGCCTAGATATTATCTTTATAGCTTACATTTTGTGCCATTATTTACTCAATCATAAAACCTATATGATCACAAATGTAGATCCCTTAAAATTTATGCACTCAAAGCCTTATCAGAATAAGTGAATTTAAAAATATCTCATGCTTTTGGAATAATTTTATCTTGAGTTTATCCATCAAAAATTAGTTAAAAATTAGATCATTTCTGATTAACTTGATAAGGCACCACTTGCTAATAATCAACCAATCAATTATGAGTTCCTACATGAGTCCATAGCCTCCAAATATCAATTATATCCATAATATTAAATGACTCTATTCTTTGATGAATACAAGTGTGAGAATGGTGTGGGAGGTGGAATTATCCTAATCCTTTTAGATGGGATACCTATACCTTTATATTTTAAACTTGATTTTGATTGCACTAATAATATGGCAAAATATGAGGCTTTGATCATAGGTCTTTGTGGTGATTCCCAACTTATGGTCAATCAAATAAAGGGCATTTATCAATGATACCCTCCAAAATTATAAGACCTTGGTTGATCAATTACTAATTGATTTTGAGCATTATGTTATTCAATCCACTCCTCATTAAAATGACAATTTTATAGATACCATGGCCTCCTTGGCCTCATTTATCCCATATTTATCTTAGGAATCTAAGTTATTTGTCCTCATCCACAAGATTAATCATCCTTTTTTTACCAAAATTTATCTTCCTTCCATCCATAATATATAGTAAAACGCATTATATCTTTGGTACACATAGATATTTTATTATTTATCAAGTGGAATTATTCCTCCAAATTTATCCAAAAATGGCAAGGGAGCTTTCCAGCATCACACCACACATTTGTCATACTAGGGGGTGTTGATTCTAGTTATATATTCAACTAGTCATACTCAACCTCCTTTGACTTAAACCTTGTGTTGACACCTTCTAAATAACTCTTGAGATCATTGATAGTCTTATTTTGATGTTTCAAATCATCAAGGGTTCTTATGAGCTCAGCTTTAAGGTTTACTTTAGTTTCTCCTTCACTATCATAGTATACTTCATCATACATGTTATCTTATTAATGTTGATAATGAGACATCTTGTACTTATTAGGATCACCTTCAAGTTGTTAGACTTATATTCAAATAACCATGCTCTAATACCAATTGTTGGAAACACAATTACTAAGAGGGGCATGAATCATTCTCTTATAAATTTATTTCACATATACTTTAGCATTCATTGAACCATCAAAGCAATACAAAGATATAACAATGCATAAAGAGTTATTCACATGATCATAACACAATAAACACATATATGAGTGGGAAACCCTTAATGGAAGAAAACCCATTGATATTTTCAAATGGACTACAATCCTATAAGATAAACATTAATATTTAGTGAAACACTGACTTCACATGGAGCACCAACCCCAACTATTCAAGCGCCCACTTGACTAGGATTTGTAAAGAACCCACTTACAAGGAGGTACCTCAGACTCCTATTTTTTATCAGCCCCTTTAGATCACCTTATTTCTCAACTGACTGATGATGACCACCTCTTAATATCTTCACACTCTTATCCCTCTTAAATTGCCTTCTAGGCCTCTTCACTCAACTAGCCCTCTTCTTGACTTGATTAGGTCATCTGATCTTGATTTTCATACATAATAAACCTATCAGATATTCATAATAATTTATATTCACCTTTATAATTATCTAAAATACCTATTTTATCTATTTAAATTTCTATATCATTCTCTTCAACTCACTTATTCAAAAAACTAGTCAGTTAGGCCTATTAGGCCTTGTTCTTATACTAATATCTTACTCATACACCTCTTGGTCATAAATACACACTTGACTTATTATATTTTTTACACAATATTCCTAATTTAATTCCAAAAACATTAGTAAAAAATTACATTATTTTTTCCATATCTCAAATGGATCAAATCCTTCTTTAGGCCGTAAGGAGACCTAATTCAATTAGGCCTTCATTAACACATGCTACATTTTGTCTTCCTTAAAACACAATAAAACATATAACATGAAAGTAACATATAATATTCCACTCATATATACCCTTTATAATCTTATCTATTGTCCATAACATCTTTTATCTTCAACCACCACTTGAAACATGCCATTAGTATTGTACACAATCAAGCTTATGCATACTCAGAAAGTATGTCTTGAACAACTGAAGCATAAACATAATTTTTCCAAACAACCATGGGAAAAAATAACATATACATAATATAAATGACCTTATTTTCATCAAAATGTGATTTATACTCCACAACTCAGGGCAAAATGACTCAAACCCATCTCTGCAAATAGACCACTCAAAACTACCAACTAGCCTCAAAACATAGTCATGGAAACTTGAACGTTTAACACCTAATAAAACATAATAAATGAGTTAAAAATAATTAAAAATATCCTAAAACATAATAAAAACAACATACAATAAAAATATCATAATCTCTAATGGAAATATTAGTCTTGCAGACCAATATCATGACCACATTATATACAGACCTCACTAAGCTAGACAAATCAACTTGAGAGAACCTTTTTGTTATATACAATGAATTTAAAAACTTATATCAAACATTAACATCTATTAAAATTATTTAAAAACATATCCATTCATTTTTATTCATCCCAAATCATGATGACACATCCCTAATTACCTTCTCACTTCTACCTAGGTTTTTCACTATTTGTACCATTAGGCCTGTTAGCAACTAGTCAACTTGTATGACTAGTTTAGAACACCTAAGGGATATAAAATAATTATAAACCACATGGATATAAAATAAAAGTCTCAATATTTTTATTCCATCCATTTATTAACTTTGACTTGGTCAACTCTGATTACTACAACAAATATCCAAGAAATAAGGCCTTTCTTATAGGGTCCACTCACTCACCTGACAAGCCAATCACACCTAAAGGTGCTTGGGAAAGTTTAATACAACCTAAAATCACTTAAATATAAATATCAATCCATTATAAGAAATTTATAACAAAATATTTCATATTAGGTCATTATTAGGGTTTTTTGAGGGTTTAAACCATTTTTTAGTCTTAACGATCATTCATAAAACATAGCCCCTTAGTTCAAAAACTAATTCCTAAAATTTTGAGATAGGACCCTTACCCATATATCATGAATATATTATATTCTCATGAATATTTTAAACATGCCAATGAACACTTGAAATTCCTTCTTAGGTTTAGAACCCTTCATTCTATATGTGCACTTGAGAGACATCAAACCCACTTTTCATGCCTTATGTTAGAATCCATGACCTCAAAATTGGTCAACACACTTGGGATAATATATCAAACCACTTAAAATTATCACATGATTATTATTATCTTGAAATATAAAACTCGTACCTCATTTGGCCTAAAATCACATTAGGCTTTAAAATTGACCTTCATGCCTCTTTCCATGTGCTCTTGTAGACACTAAAATTTTGTAATAAATATATGAATTATTTTGGTGTCATGGGACTTTTTATTTATTATTTAATCTTAAATACCCATATCCTAAATTCTAACTTATTTATCATTAGTACTCAGTAAATTTTTTTACAAATTACCATTTTACATTTCTAACTACCTAAATCTAATTACAACCCATAAAATCTTGATCCCCTAATAACTTACCCATCTATAAACCCATTACTAAAAAAATAACCACTTATAATCCTAAATTACCCCACATTTGTAACAACCTAAAGTATATGAAACCAAACTCCTACTAAAAAGGGTGAATTGATGATGATTATCTCATGATCGATACCGATTCTCCCAATTGACATTAATCTATACATACACAGGTGATTCTTTGCTTCTAGGCCCAAAAAATTTCAATCTCAAAAATTTTCTTGGATTTCCTAAATGGAATTAAATTAAACATTAGCTTCATGCTATCTAAATTTAGGTTATACTCGATCCACAATAGTCATCATAATTTAAAAAGATCATTTGCACTTACAAAAGGAATACCCTCTACCTATAATCCTCTCAAGGTAAGTCTTGTGTATTAATTATTTCATTTCTTATTAAATTACTATCATTTCCTATTCATCCCACTCTCAACACACATCATACATCCATAGTTTCCTTTGTGATTATCCTCTATCACCCTTTAGCTTTCTATTTTTAATCTAGTGCAATTTTAATAGAATTGATGTCGATTCATCTGAATCGGCACCGATTTGACAGAATTGGCATCAATCCCTACACTCTATTTTTAAATTTGATTCATTCAATCCTATAACTCTATCTTAGATCAATTTTATTTGATTTTCTATCTTGTTAAACATGGAATTTATTTGTAGATGACTCTTCCTATAATTATACATGACATCATTATTATCACCAATCTGCCCATCATCTCTTAACCCTTTTTTTTTGACCAAAGTGATATAGCCTTTGAGTTAGCACTTTATACCATTATTTAATCTCCCTTAGTTGAATCCACTTCTGACAAACTAGATTCTATACAAGAGGATATGAATTCTACTACATCTTATTGGGATGAATATTTTCCTTACATTAATATTTTAAATATAGATTAATTCATAATAATTTTGTTATCACATCTTTATATTTGGTAATTTTAGTGTTTATTTATCCACTTAATTTTGAAAAAAATGAGCTGAATTCCACTTGAGGAAGTTCATAACTTCCTAGGATTGGTTCTTAACTAGGAAGCTCACCTATCTATCTATCTATTAATCCATTTTGTCCAAGTTATCTAATTGGGTTTCTCACTATTTGCACCATTAGGCCTATTAGTGATAGGTCAACTTGTATGACTAGTTTAGCACACCTGAGGGATAGAACCTACTTATAAACCACCATGGACATCAAATACAAGTCTCAATCTTTGTCTTCCATCCATTTAGCAACTTTAACTTGGTCAAATCTAACTACTACAGCAAATATTTGACAAATAAGGCCTTTCCTATAGGGTCCACTCACTCACCTAACAAACTAATCACACCTAGAGGTTCTTGTGAGAGTTTACTACAACCTCCAATCACTTAATTAGCCATATCAATCCATTATGAGTATTTTAGAACAACGTATTTCATATTGGGTCACTATTAGGGTTGTTTCAAGGTTTAAACCATCTTTCAGTCTTAATGATCAAAAGAATATCCCCTTAATCCAAAAATTAATGCTTGAAATTATAATTTAATACTCTTACCCATCTACCATGAATATATTAGGTTCTCATTCATAGGTTACAAGTGGTAATAAACACTTGAAAGTCCTTGAGTTGAGAACCCTTCATTTTGTGCACTTGAGAGACCTCAAAACCACTTTTCATGCCTTATCTTGAAAACCATGACCTCAAACTTGGTCAACACACCTAAGATAATCTATCACACCACTAAAAATTCTCACATGCTTATTATTATCTTGAAATCTAAAACTCATACCTCATTTAGCCACCATCTCTCTCTTTGCTCTCTAGACCTTGACCTACAAATCACATTAGGCCTTGAAATTAACCTTCATGCCTCTTTCCATGTGCTCTCCACCTCACTTACATGCTCACACAACATCTCACATTCTCAAACACTAATTTACATCCTTCATAGGACTTGAAAACACCTCATAACATGTTATTAGTTCAAGTAAAGTCTAGAACTAGTCTAGTTACAAACTTGGACTTAAGGTCTTACCCCTATATCCTCACCTTGAAACTCTCTTGAGTGATTCAATGCCTCATGCATGCTCAAGAAACCTAATACAGCCTCTTATTCCTCTATTCACTTATCTCACTAAGCCACCATGTTCAAACCTTTTCACTAGGACTTTACATGGCATGACTAGGTTTCTCAAGCACTTGAAACTTGAAAACTAACTTTAAAAATCTCTTTGATGCTTATACACCTTGATAACATGCCTTAAATTCTATTCAAACAATATCATATCTCTTAATGATGCTATCAAATAAGAACATTTTTCAATGACCTCATGAACATCTTTATTAAGAACCTTTGATATCAATGACAACATGAATGGCATACATCAACAACAAGAATAATTTTCAATAGACCATGGTTGGTGACATTGACACTAATAAGAAATACTTTAATTTATTATGTTTTTGACATATATCATTAGTTACATTATTTTTTATGTATTTGGTATAGATAGATGGTCTGAGTTATATATACATAAAATATGATGTATATTTGGTTATTTTTTATAGTTACTTTTATGGAGGAGATCATATGGGAGCCATGATTATAACTGCACACCATGACATTTTGGATGGGGTGCTATCACATTTTGATCCATCCACCTTGGTAGACTTGTGGTATTGTCTACCCCAACTTATGCTAGTTGGTTTATATTGGTTGAGGAGGTTGCTCAATAGTTTTAGGTGTGAGGACATGGCTTACATCCACCTATAGGAGTAGGATATAGAGAGGCTTGAGCCTAGTAGGCATTGGCATAGGAATGAGCTTCCCATATAAATAATACTATAGATCTTGCATTTGTGCAGGCCCAAGTGGCTAATCTATAGGCATAGGTCAATATATTGAGATCTTAGACTACCTCACTATAGCATACCATTCAGAGGGTTCAATCACAGGCATCCATGGGTAGCATGGCTCAGCCACAGGATATACATTATGGAGCACAACCTTAGATCTATAGATATTGTATTTTTTATTATATTGTATCAAACTCATTTTATATATTAATATGGACATTTATTGTTCTATGCTTTGTTTTTGTTACTTTTTATTGATGGATGTATGAATATATTTCCTTGCTATCACATGTATTATACTTTAGTTATATATGCTATGAAAAATATGTGATGTATGTTTTATTTTCTAATAGTATTTAATACACATTTATGATCAAAAATAAAATCAAAATGATTAGAAAAGTATAAATAATCATAAAATGTAATACACACTATATCATGATGGGAAATGTGTAAAAACAAAAGATGAAACAAATACAATAAACCAAAATGGTAAAAAGGTAACAAGACATTTCAAACCATGTAAAATTAAATATTTTACCAAATTAAAGTAAATATAAGTCATACTATATCAAGTTGGGAAGTATGAAAATATGTAATAAAGTGGTAAACTTGTTATAAAAAATGGAAAGAAAACAAATAAAATGTAAGTATAAATCAAATTAATCATAATAAATCAAGATGGGAAGTATGAGAAATTTAATAAAAGGGTTGTAAAAATACATGTAATTAGAAAATAAGAAGATAAAAGTGAAGTGCCTATGAAGTAAGCATAAAACATACTAAATAAAGATGGGAACTATGTAAAATGAAATTTAAATCATAATGTAACACAAATTATCTCAAATTTGAATAATATAATTTTTCTTGTGACTTGGTTATAGTATGAACTATTTATTATAATATTATGTGAGGAGAGCCTAGTCCTATCTAAGGTCTTACACTATAACTCGCAAAGGAAACACCAATGAGGTGGAGATAAATGTGAGAAATTTTAAAGATGTTTAATGTGTTAATTTTTTAGGAGATCCAGGTCCTAGCCATGGTATTAAACTACAACTCACAAAGTGAAAACCAATGAGGTGAGTGTTAAATAAGGGTAAAATTAAGGAAATGTTTTGTGAGGAACACCTAGTCCTATCCAAGGTCTTACAATGCAACTCATAAATGGAAACCTTAGGGTGTATGATTAGTTAAAAAAATATATTTATCAAGTATAAATATTAGGATTTTTGTAATGAAATAGGGAATGTAAAAATCATGACATAGGTGTTTATGAGAAAACTTTAGTGAACATGAGGCATACTAGGTAAGAAGAAAAGTCACTAAGAGTCTAGTGACCATCAAAATACAAAGGATACCTACTCACAATAAGAACAAAGTTATATAGGTAAATAGGTGGAATAATAAGGTAGAATAAAATATACCTACCTTACCATAAAATGTTCCCCATTCCTAGGGACCTCTTACATAGTCATCAGTCTGTTATGAATATTTGGTACTTGTGTGAGAAAGTAGGTAACACTATAGAGATTTATTTTTTGGTATTATACTATCCTAATATACTGGCCTACCATGCCCCAATGGACCTCATATCTATCATGAGGCCAATTATGGACTCTGATATTTGATTAAGAATATGAGATGTGTTAAATATAGTAAATCACATCTTTTGGTGTGATTAGACTTTAATTTTATGTTTGCCTTTTAGATCATTTCTTTTTGTTTAAATGATTTGGATTTTAACTTTTGTATGTATTTTTTTATTCCTCCTCCATATGGATTTCAAATAACCAATATGAATAATAAAATTGATACACATAAATGAGTTTTAGACATTGGTTAAATCAGACTAAGCAACTAGATATATGACTAACTAAAAAACTTATGCTTACCTATGAACCAGTATGTAATCTCAAGTTTCAACCATATATATGTTTAGTATGTGAAATGGAAGTAAGGGAATAAGGGAGATAAAATATATTGGTTTATAGAATTAGTACAATGAGAAGTTTTGTTTGTTAACTAATCATATGGTGAAGATAAAATACTAAGGGAATAAGGGTTGTATAACCAAGTCACAATAATAATTATCTTTATTTGAGAGTAAAAAATAGAAAACATTATAGAGAAAATAGAGGAATACATGAAATAAGTGAAATAAGTTTGCATTCATGAAAATAATGAGAATAATCCATAATAAAAATTGAAATAGAATGAAACCATGTAAAACACATAAAGCATAATATAATGGTTCATACAAAAGAGATAAGTGAAATCATATTTGTTAAATAGTCAAAAATATAAGATATATAAATGGATCACAAATCCAATCCAAATAATATGATAGAATAATGTGAGAGAACACTATGTTGTGTTCATAAATATTGATATATCTAACCAAAAATGTTATCCATAAAATTTGAAACATCCCTATGTAGCTAAATTCTGACATTATCCAGAGTCTCATCAATCTTCATGGAAAGTATGAAAAGACTTCCTTCTATATCATCTCATCTAAAGAGGTAGGTTTAGAATAATAATATTAATGCTCATGTGGTATCTCCTATGTGTTATATTCAATGAAAGGAA
Organism: Torreya grandis; assembly: GCA_037957365.1. NCBI lineage: Eukaryota > Viridiplantae > Streptophyta > Pinopsida > Cupressales > Taxaceae > Torreya > Torreya grandis. The sequence goes on along the minus strand of JARHVA010003681.1, from coordinate 1,644,758 downwards.
TAATTATCTCAATGTGAATGGTATGTATGAAGTTAGGAGGAGGTGCAATCGACAAAGAAAGAAGAACCCTATTTATAGGTGACCTATAAGAGAAGGAATAATTGGTGTTGGTGTAGAATATGAGAAATAATGGAGGTAATAATGAATCACTTGACATAAATAAGTATGATGGGTACTGTAGACACTTAAAATTGGCCACCAATGGCCTTCAACTAAACTTTAGACCGATTCTTACCAACCTTTACAAATTAAGTCTAAGAATCACTTAAGGTCCCAAATTTGCTTATACATAATTATTCAAATATTATAATCTCATTTAAGCATCCCTAATTGGGTTATCCTACTATAATCAGCAAAAATCTCTCATAGATTCATCTCTAATCAACCTATAGCATTACAATGTGCAATTTAGCCTATAGACCTATTAAGTGGGTCAAGTGCACACATAAAATCAAATATTTGAAATGGTAAAAGCCTAAACAAAATTAATAAAAATTTTAAACCTAATTAAATTATTATTTGAATTATCCATGAGAAATTAATGAAATTATAAAAAAAAATTCAAAAATCAAGAATATTCTAGGTTTTCATGACTATATTTGTGATTTGTCAAGCCTTTACAAATATCTCACCCATGCCTATCCATTAAAAATAATGAGGTTTTGACACCTTTTAACTCTATTGGATTTAATTAACTCACTTAGGTTAGGTTTTAATGCATTCCATGTTTAAACTACACCTTAACTCACCTTGAGTTGGGGTTAGTATTAAAATATATAAATACAAGCATTTGCCTCTCCATTATGAGAGCTTAGATAGATTAAAGTTATAATTCTAGTTTTATAGCAAGATTGAAAGCAATAGTGTTATAATGCCAAAATCATAAGCCAATCCATCAAGCAAGCATAATCCATAATAATAATAAAAACTATGGTTTCAATAAGAGAAGGAGATAGCCAAGATCTCTTGCCAAAGACTCTTTGAGCACAAGCCAAGCAAGCCACACAACAAATCATTTAGAGCATTCAAGGAAGGTAAGGATCTTATTTTTATTTACATTTTAGTTGTGATTTTCATTTTTTTTGTTTATTATTCTCCCCCTATGATCTAGGTTAGATATGTTATCATGTCAGTGTGTTTATTTCATTATTTTATGTCCTAACACGATACTAACCTCCTCTCTATGTCAAATTCAGATGATCATAAATGGCACACTCGATGGGACTTTAATCACCCCACGTACCAGGGAGACTAAGATGTAACTCATAAATCTTAAAATGAATAATTGAATATCTTCAAAATTAGAGTTTTGTCTTTGTTTTTACCATATTTTTAATTTTTATACTAACTTGGATCTACATAGAGACCGACATCCATCAAGCATAATTAGCATCAATTCTACCAAACCATAATTGGTTCTACCTAATTGATCTTGGTTCTATGTGACCATAATTTATCGAGGTGCAAGGCAAAACATGGTTTACAAAACTATTATTTTAAATTTTTTTAGAATTCCTAATCATTATTTATCAATTTCATTGACATTTATAGTTCCTATCTAATCATCTCCTTACATTTTTTATGGATATTTTAATCTAATTTTGATATAATTATCTTTTTTTTACTCATGTTTGTTTTTACTTTGGGTTAATAGGAATTGATCTCAATATTTATTGACATGTATTAGTTATTACCAACCAACATCGATTCCTTGGTAACTAGCATCAGTCATAGGTGACCGATATCAGACTCTGTGTTTTTAAAATAGGAAACCTGAGAGCTATATTTTGAAAAAAAAAATTATCATCATTGAAAATGCTTCAAATTAGGGGGAAATCTCTAACCCTTGAAATTTCAAGGTAGGAATAAAACATGAATTTACAAGTTTATACTTAGGAATATTTCATTTTGGGTGTTTAAAATGAATTTAGCTAATTCTTGCACACTTCATTTTGGTGCTAAAATGAATTTGTTAAATCTCAAACATTTGGATTTAGTGCTTAAAAGGAACCAAGAATTGTTAATGATTTTAACACTTCATTTTGGTGCCTAAAAAGAATGGTTACGTCTTGAATATTTGGTTTAAATACCTAATCCAAGGGGCCAAGTAAAGAACTTAATTAAAAAATTCCAATTGGTGCATGAATTGACACTCATTTAGATTTAAAATTATTGAAAGTGTTTATTTCTTATGTGTTTTTTTATGTAAAACAAAGAGTGCATATATGTTATCCCCCATCTCCTATAGGGAACTTGGGTGACAAAAAGTGCCTTTTTACTTTCAATTTATGCCTAGTCCAAGGCATGGAAAGAATGTTATCTAGGCTCTCCCCAAAACTTTCATGGTTTGGGTGATCTAAAAGTAAGCTCTAAAGTGTTTCCACTTAGTCATTTTTCATAAAATTTGGCTTGTGAATGGGAGTTCATCACCTCTTCATGAGTTCTTAGGGAAGAATTAACTCGAGGCTTCATCTCCTGATAGTGTTTCAAACCAATTCCATGGTGGGGTATAAAAATTAGGGCACACATACTACAAGAGCAATGGGATTGGGCATCTAACCTCTCCTTTAATAATGAAAACCTAATTTAGGTCTAGTTAACTAGGGGATTCCACTAAGTAGTCCATGGATGGAATTGATATCCAAAGTAATATACCCTTTCATATTAAGTTAACCAGTATGAACTCAATTGATGTAAGGTATCTATAGTATTAGACACACTTTCTATATGTTCAAAAACTATAGTTTTAGTCAACCCCATTTGACCAACCTTGTTAGGATATAGGACGTTACATTTAGATGTTATGTCATTTTATCCTTTATTGCATGGTTTTTGAGTCTAAATCTTTGTATGATTATGCCATGTCTAAATGAGTTGTTTGTCTACACTAATCTATTGTTTGAGGAGGAATTATTTCATCCATTTGACACTATGCTTTTACCTTAGACTTTTTGTGTCAAAAACATTGTGTGTGTCACTTGATTAAAATAGGTAATGTTACACTACCCAAATCATTTCAAGTTCTTTTACCTTGGAGTCTTTGAAACAAAATTTTGTCATACCTTGAGAGTGTGAAAATACCATTACATTGCTCAATTTGTTTCAAAACTCATTTTCCATATCCAAATGCCATTTTTCAGAACCAATACCATGTATGTCTTTTGAATATTTCTCTTGTGTTGTTATGCCATTCAATTTTGTCTAGCTTATTATTTGTTTAAAGATGCCTAGTTTCCTAAGTTGAGTTTTTAATTAACTTTACCAAGTTCAAATTTAAACATTGATTGAGTTTTGTTTATGTCTTGCTTAATTGGGGCTTGGACACTAATCTTTCTCTTTTGGGTTATGCAACTTAGGTTAATTTATTACCCAACTTTGAAAACTATTGCTTGGATCTTTGCCTAGTGTCGTTATGACATTCAATTTTGTCTAGCTTTTTTATTTAAATAATCCTAGGTTTCATCATTTTTTATGCCTATATTTGGGAGAAATATTCTATCTCTGCATATGCCTTTTGAATTATGCCTTATGCCAATTGACAAAGTTTATGTTTGAATTTTGTATGCCTAGTATATGCCAAAGTGTTCTAAGTTTGTTAGATTAAATACCCCTTTGTTTTAAGTCTAGATTTTGATGCCACATTGGCTAAAATTCTTAGCACATGCCTTGTTTGAGCCTAGCTTTTGACGCTATATTTGGCTAAAATACCTAGCAACTTTTATTTTCCTAGATTAGACCTATTAGGAATATTTTGAACCTAGAGTTTGGTATGTAAATTTTTATTTAGCCACTTGACCTTTTTTATGTGAGACATTTGATGTTATGCATATGACATTAGATTTTTTTTTTATCAATGTTTAACATAGACAATTTTGGAGATACAAATTCCCTAGACCAAGTTATACCAAGTTTGAACCTTTTGTCCTTTAAACAATGTTTTTAAGAATTTGTAGAACTTAAGGCTTTTTTTTTATCTTTCATTGTTGATCTAAATATGTCTAGATACACTTATGGTGGAGTTGTATATAATCCAAGTTATGATAAAAGAGTCACACAAATTATCTTTGATCAAGACCCCTATGGTAAACAAGTGGGTTATGAGATGGATCCATATCCTCCTTATAATCCTCAACCTAGGGACCAAAGACAAGCTTCAAATTTAGTGATACCTTCTTTTGGTAGGTTCACATATGATACTCACCCTTTGGTGATCACCCAATCCCCCACCTATATTGTTAACCCTCCTTTAGACTATACGAATAACCAAATTCTATTACATCCAAGGAATACCATTACCATACTAGGACCTCATCTTTTGGCTTGTGTGAGAAATCAAGCTCCATGATGCCATAGCATTACCATTCTAAGACCTCATATTTTGGCTTGTATTATCAATTAAGTTCTACAATTCCATACCATTTCCATTTTATTACCTCATCCTTTGGCTTGTGTGAGAAACCAATTTCCATAACACCTTAGCATTTCTATTATGGGACCTCATCTTTTGGCTTATGCAAGAAACCAAGCTACATAATGTCTTACCATTACCATTCTAAGACCTCATCCTTTGGCTTGTGCAAGAAAACAAGATCCATAATACCCTATAATTATCCAACCACCAATTATTCTTTATATGTTGCTAGCTATTCTTTAATTTATAAAACCTCTCCAACCAAGCCAATCATTCAAAGACCAAGATATATTCAAAATGGGTATTTTACAACTGATTGGAAACTAAGACCAAGAGAACCAACCAAGTTGAGATGTTTTTATTAAACCAACCAATTGTGATGATTCAACCTATGATGAATCACCTCTTATTAATATACCTATTTTTGAGGAGTATCACTCTGATAAGTTAGTCTTTGTTGAGTCACTTCTTAATGACTATAACCACCTTTGGGAAAATCATTACCTCGACCATATGCCTATTTTTCAAGAGCCTCCATCTAACAACACAGTCTCTATATAATTGTCTCTTAACCTTTTTCCCATCATTGAGTAGTCTCACTTTGATAAACTAGTCTCTATGGAGACCATTATGCCATCACAGGCTATTACTTATCCAATACCAAACATTCAACAAAACATTATTATAGCAGCATCCACACTAGATAAATAATCAACATTAAAGTTAGGTTTTATTCTTGAACCAACATTAGATTTTACATTAGAAGTAGAATCAATTTCAGTCTCAACATTGGATTTAGAGTCCTTTACATCAAACTCAAATTCAAAATTAGAATACAATCATGGTTGTTACAATATTGGTTACACATGCCTTGCAGATTAATTTGAATACATTTGTGATATGTCTATGATTTTTTAGGATGATTAATTTAGCTTTGACACAAGTTATCCTAGTATCTTCTATGAGTATTATGGTGCCTCCCCCCATTCCATTACCATTCCACATGCCATTACTACCAGCCAACCTAGCCATTTTATTGACATTTCATCTCCCACAAGTGTCGATTAAAACTGACAAAATCACACCTTATTGAGATATCCATGGTCATATATTAGTTTTAGAATATTATGGAGGCCAAGACCACATTCATGTAGAAGAATAAAAATCTACTAGTGAAACCTTTCCAAAGGCACTAGGGGATAATCAACGTTCAATCTCAGCATCTTCTAGTGAAACCTTTTCGAAGGTGATAGAAGACAATCAAACTTAAAAGTCAATGTTCCTTAGTGAAACCTTATCAAAGGCAATATGGGATAATCAATACAAATTCATTAGTGAAATCCTCTTTGAGGTGCCAATAGTTGAGCACAACAGTCCTTCACTATTTGATGAAGATAAAATTAAAAAGGAAATCAATATAACTTTCAATTTATGGCCTAATCAGATGGTAGTTACTCTCAGACCCAAAAAATAAAAATATATGGTGGTCTTATCAAGATAATATTTAGAATTCTTTAGCCCTGCCATAACCAAAGTTATGTCAAATTTAGAATTAGCAACATATGTGTGCCTAAAAATCTTGATCTTCATTTATTTCCCAACCATTATACATTTCATTATCTTCCACTTTTGCATCACTAAATCAGACCTATCATCCATCATTTATCCATATTTACCATCCTTGGCCATACTTTCCTTTGAAAAGGCTAAAAATATGCCTTGTCTCAATGTTTTGAGGAAACAAAATCATTGACCAATGAAGATCACAACAATATCATTTACGTCCAAATTTGCATCCAATTATTGATGGAGCATCTATTCAAAAGAGGTGTGGGCTAAAAATTTACATGATTGATTATTTTGGTTGTGTCATATTTTTATCAGGATGTGTATCTCCACATCAGTAGGAACAACATAATCTTATACCCAGGCCACAAAAATTTACCATACCTTTTCTATTTGCCATTTGTCTTTGCCAAAAACCATCTCTTGGCCAAAAAAATTTACCTTTCCATTTTCATTTTGCCATTCCCCTTACTATTATTTCATTCCCTACCATTTTTGTCACCTTACTACTTGGAGAAACCCTCTTACCATGTTGTCTAATTACCATCATCATCCTAAACAATGTCATCCCATATATTGTTCCACTATACCATTCTTATTAGACAAAAGCCTATTTTTAGCCATCCTACCCAGCCCTATTTTTATCTCGGTTCCTTTGGTTCTTCCCACGCCTCTCATGAGGGGATTCTGATCCAATTTTAGATGTTTTATAATTCCATGTTTAAATGATAGTATATGAAATTAGTGTGATATTCAATTTGGAAAGTTATCTTTCATTTATTTTTGACTATTACTATTGATTATAATTGCCTATGGGCAAATCAGTAGTCCACTTTGTGTTACTAATTATAACCACCTATGGGAAAATTAGGAACAACATATTTTACCATGTATTAATGCATCACCTTGTCATTACTATTTTTATTTGCCTTATCATTTGGCCTTAATTCACAAAATTATTGCGACCTAGTCGGTTCTCCCCACCTTTTATGTGGATGTAATTACTATGGATTGAGGTCTTAATGGGACATGTAGGCCATGTTTGATTCACATTGAGGTCAACTCAATCCCATTTTTCATACACTATCATCATTTTTTGATCAATCTAAGCTAGTAATCTCACCATTTTATGATCAATCTAAGCTAACACTCTCATCATTTTATGAGAAACTTAAACCAATGCTCTCACCATTTTATGAGTAACCTAAGCCAATGCTCTCATAATTTTTTAAGTTGGACCATTTAGTATCTCATAATTCCAAATCGGGTTGAGATGTTTAGAAAATTATAAAAAAATTCATAAAACTTTAAAATCTAAACACATTTAGCCTATCTAAGCCTTATTATTCATCCTTGATCTGCCCTACTGAAGCAAATCCAATGTTAGGATGCTTTCTTTTGCTTTTACTTTTATGTCTTTTTGTGTGTGTTTTTTTATTTGTTTGTTTGTGTGTTTTTTATTTGTTTGTTTGCTTGCTTGTTTATTTACTTTCAGTATTATTGCCTTAAATTAGTATATTTGTGTTCATTGGGTGATTAATTTCACATTATTATTAATTCCTTCTATATTCATACATCAACATTGTCATCATGGTTATTATCACTGGTGCATTATTTTTAATTATTTATTAGATTGGGAGTCAGTACTTATGCATATTTTGGCCAAGTTATCAAGTTTTTTTTATATCATGGTGCATATCATCATGCACTACAACAAAAATTATCTCAATAATTCTAACAAGCAATGGAGTTGTATAATTTTTTACTTGGTACCCTTGGCAAATTCACATACCCATTTTGATCAAATCAACCCGTTGACCATTCTAGTTGTATCAATGCTAATAAGGATGAGAATATCCACATTAGTAGTTATAAATAAAATATTTACATTGATCAATTATTATTATTCTACTCATCTCTTTGATCACTTTATGTATCCTCATGTGCCTGGTTATTTGTAGCTTTTTTAGTCATTAGACCATTTCATCTATGTTTATGCCCATTTATCTTTAATTTGTGTAATAAGTTATATCCTTGAGTTATACTTGCCAATATACCCTACTAGGGGATAATCACACATCATTATTCAACCCTGGTCATCTTAATGATTATAATTTCCTATGGTAAAATCATTATTTTGACTCATCAGTGCTAATTGGGGCATATGTCATTACCACTGATTATAACCACTTGTGGTCAAATTAGTGTATCAACCTTTATTACTAATTATAACCATCTTTGGTTAAATCAATTATTTTTAAATCAATGAACTTAAGAATTTTATAATTTGCATTAATCTCACCCATGGGTTAATTTCATTCTTCTTCTTATCTCTTTTCAAGGGACCATCCATCAAACATATGATGGACACTCCCTTGAGGGGGCATCATTATAGGCTTCCAAAATATTATTTGGAATTTATTATTCAACCTTTATCTTCTTTCAGGCATACAAGCATTTTTTATTATTTTATAAGTTTTTATTATGCCTATAGCCTTCAATATTTTCCCAAATAGGGTCAAACTATAGACACCTAAAACTGGCCTTCAATCGGACTTTACACCAATTCTTACCAAATTTTACAAATTAAGCTTAAGAATCATTGAAATTACCAAATTTAATTGTGCATCATTTTTCAAAGTTTATAATCTCATTGATACATCCCTAAATTGTGTAGGCTACTATAATCAACAAAATCCTCTCATGGATTCATCTGTAATCAACCTATGACATTATAATTTGAAATTTGCCCTATAGACCTATTAAGCGGGGCAAGTGCACACATAAAATAAAATATTGGAAATGATAAAATCCTAAATATTATTAATTAAAATGATAAACCTAATTAAATTCCTATTTGAATTATCTATGAGTAATTAATAAAATTATAAAAAAAGAAATTCAAAAATCAAGAATATCCTAGGTTTTCATGATTACATTTATGAATTATCAAGCTTTGGAAATATCTCACCAATTCCAATTCATTTCAAATCATGATTTTTTGACACGTTTTAACTCTAATGGGGTTAATTAACTCACTTAGGTTAGGTTTTAATTCATACCATGTTTAAACTACACCTAACTCACCTTGAGTTGGGGTTAGTTTTTAAATCTATAAATACAAGCATGTTAGTTTTATAGCAAGATTGAAAGAAATAGTGTTATAATGCCAAAATAATAAGCCAAACCATCAAGTAATCATAAACCATAACAAGCCATAAACCATGATGCCAAGGAGAGAAGGATATATCCAATCTCCATCGCCAAAGACTCTTTGAGCACAAGCTGAGCAAGCCACACGAAAAATCAATTAGAGCATTCAAGGAAGGTAAGGATCTTGTTGTTATTTACATTTTAGTTGTGTTTTTCATTTTTTTATTTTTATTATTCTCCCCCTATGATCTAGGCTAGAGATGTTAGCATGTTAGTGTGTTCCTTTCATTATGTTATGTTCTAACATGATACTAACCTCCTCTCTACATCAAACTCTTATGATCACAAGTAGAACATTGATGCCAAAGATAATAGACTTTCCTATATTTATGGGAGTACTCTCAAAGTATCATGGGAGGAGTTATGGTCTTGTCTTTGGATTAGGAAATGATTGGTCTCAATGTGTTGATTTACTACCTAAATTTTTGGTAGTGGGTAGAATAATGGTTATCTATTCCATGGAATAAACAAATATGTCTATTAGTAGACTGTGTGGGTCTATTAGTTGAAGGGGTATAAGAAGAATTCTAGGGCTATTGATATAGATGATAATCATTGGTTAATGATTAACAACTTTATAAATATTACAATAAGGTTGATCTAAACATTACATGGGTAATAGATCAAGCTGAGGTAATGGAAGAAGACCATCACCAAATAAGGGAGAATATGGCTCAAAATTTGGACTAAGATCATCTACAAGTAGGGATTTTTGTGTAAAATGTCTAATAAAAGTGTCTAACATATATATAGGGAGCATACTAGAAGGGTCATGATATTTGGAAAAATGATAAGGTCTTATCATGTCATGATCCATGAGCATACTCCTGAGAGTCTTTGTTATGATTAGAGGCACAATATGGAATTGTTCCATATCTAAAATGTGAATAATAGTGTAAAAACCAATATTAGGTATGATAAGAGAAGGAACTATAGAAGAAGAATGAAAATATTGAAATAAATAAGATTGATATCTAATAACTTTAGTGTTTCTAGCTTGGATGAATCTAGATAAAAATGGGTCATCTAAAGCATAACTATTATCATAATTATGTGTATGTAAATCAATAGTACATGTAGGAACTATTTTATCAATCAAGGAAGCATGTTGAATGGAATGTTTAGTTTTGATTCAAGTAATGGGTATGTCATTAGAAGGTTACTGATGGGATCAAAGTTGAAGAGAAAAAGGAATTCATTTAATGATGTGAGGGGGAAGATGAAATTTTTTGATATTTAGGCTTATTATATCCAACTCATCATCATTAGAGTCTAAGAGGTTAGGTAGAATATTCCTAATTAATTTTGGATGACCATTGTAGCCTTTAGTGGACTTAATCGGATAGTTGAAGTGTTGGGATTCTTGAAATGGAACAATAGGTAAGGGTTCAAGGGTTGGTATTTAAAATATTTTACATTCTTGGAATTATTTCAAATTTCAAGGATTTGTGTCTCCTTGAATATTGTATGTAGCACCATTATGAGTAAATTTAGCACATTGGCATGTGGATGAAGCAATTTCTCTCATACGATGAGTCCAAGGTCAGCCAAGTAAGATATTGTAAGAAAGTGGAAATTTAAATATCATGAATTTCACATGAATAGTAATGGGAGGAATAGTAATGGGAAGCCAAACACAACCTAGAGGAATAATTTGTCTTTTGTCATATCCTTAGCATATGTTTCATGTGGATTTAAGGTTACATTCAGAGTATCCAAGTGTTATAATAAAGTCAAGGGAAGTAACACAAGTGCCTAAAAATTCATAAATTGAATCATGATTAACTTTGATATCACCTATTTATATGCTAATTAATAAAGGAGGATCATCCTGATGAAGTAATATCTCATCGAGAATCATAGAAGAGATAGGGAATTTAAGTGAGAGGGAAGTGTCCACTATTTTGTCAACATGTATGGACATCTCTTCACATTATTTAAGTATGATATCTTTAGATCCAACTAAGGTAGTATCTTTCCCTACATGAGGAATATGAGGTATGTTCATTTCAAACAATAATTGCATTAGGTGATTATGATGGTGGGGAGAAGTTATCATTAGCTCTAAGAAGGGTATTTGAGATGGAAGATGGGAAAGTTCTAAAATAGGATCCCATTCATCATAACCCATGAGAGGATCGTTAGATATAGGTGAATAGTGTTGTAATATCTCTTGGAAAGGGGGGTTGGATGTGCAATTAAGATTATGTTGATAATGTATGGTTGGTTTAGGTTGGTTTCAAGTGGGTTGAATGACTTTAGGTGATGTGATAGTTTGTTGAGGTATTTCTTGTGGTTGAGTAGAAGAAATATTGTTGGAAATTTGAGGTATGATTTCATGAGGTATAGGAATTGGAGAAGGAATATAAGGTATATCAATGGTGTGAGAGGTATAGTCAATTTGTGTTATTGGAGGTGGTGTTTGTATGGTTATTGGTTCCTCATTCCCCAATTCAATGAGATGGGACGGGGAAGTGTCTTGAATAATGTGAAATTATAAAGAGGTGTGATGTGTATGTGTTGGGTTTGAATTAATATAAGAAACCACTCTTCTCATATTAGTCATATTAACCACATTTTTATCATTAGTGTTAAGGTATATAATACTTTCAATGTTGTTAGTAGTAGGAGTGGTTTATTCAATGTTGTCTTAGTGGTTAGGAAGGGGATCATTTTAGATAGATAAATGAGCATTAGCTTGTTTTAAATCTTGATTTTTATTTTTAGTCTCATAATCTTTAAGTGATATGTCATAAGCTTGTTGACATTTTTGTATAATGGATTTGTGGTCAAAATTAAGACCAAGGAGAAAGTACATATCAATATTTCTTAATTGTCTACAAGTCTCTTGATAATGGCCCTAACTTTCATGAAGCCAACAAAATTTATTTGGATCATACCATGTTTCATAGGATGAGTACAGTCAAGATCTCGTGGTAGAGGTATTGGAAGACATTTTTGAATGTATTCTAGGGACAATGGTTTGTGAACATTAGTATGATTATTTTGAGAAAATGTGGGATTATTATTAGAATTATTGTTAGGGGGAGAAAAATGATCCATGGTGTTATTTGGAGTAATAGTTTAGATGGTGTGTATGGTATCATAGGTGTCAGTAAAACCATCATTGGTTTCATGATGGTTTTTATTTTTGATAAGCATGCAAGTTCTCATTGTAGGTAGAGATGGTTCAAATTTATGCATGAGGATGTCTTGTATTTTGGCTTGGTTAAGAGCTTCTTCCAAAGTTTTTTGAGAAAGAGTTTTAATATGATACTATAATTTAGGGTGGAAAACATTAGTAAATAAGTGGAATATGTTGTCATTTGCCATATTATGCTTAGATTTTTTAGACAAAATTTTCCATCATTTGATGAAGACTTGTGTCATTTTAGTTTCAAGTTGTTTACAATTTATAAAATGAGCTAAGTTATTTTTAAGAAGATCACTAGTTTGGAATTATTAGACAAGTGAGTTGACCAAGTCTTCTAGGCTAGTAATAGAGTGGGTTTTCAATTTATTATATCAATATAAAACATAGTTAAGCTCAACCCAATCTTTGCAAAGGTTTCCAAATGTTTTTAGATTCAAGTTATGATCTGTAGATCCATTATAAGTGATGGTGGGGGTGATACCTCCTATGTAAATGTTAGAAATTTGAGGTACTAGAGGTTCATTTTGTAAATGTTTGATAGTTTTGTTGATAAGTGGGGGTTGTGGTATGAGGTTACCATGTGAATCCTTAAGGGGAGGTGGGGGGAATTAGGATTTTTTCCTCCCAGTGGAACATGGTGAGGTTGGTGTTGAAGATGTATGAGGTGATTATGCATTTACATCATCTCATTTAAATTATTAGTTTGAAATAGATGCATTTGGTTAAGTGTTTATAATAATTTGATTGGTTTGAGTAGAATTTTGGTTAGTGGATCATGTGATGAATTAGTATTATATTAGGTATTAAGATATTGAGATGCACTATGAATGTGGGATGAGGTAGTAGAATGTGCCACAATAGTGGTATAAGTAGCATTGTTATCAAAAGAAGCATTAGTAACATGGTTTGGGATGTGGATATTTTGAAGATCCCCACTAGAATTTAAACTTACCATGTTTGTAGAAATACTTGCCATGGAAGTATAAGAAGACATAGAGGATTATGTCATGGTGTGGGAAGGAGACATAATATAGAGGAAAAGTTTAGGTAAAAATAGAGGGCTTGACCCAAATCCTTGGAATAAGATAAGGGAAGGTGAATGGGGTTCTCCTATATGAGGTCCCATCATGAAATTATAGATGGTTGTAGGATCTTTTCCTCTATGTTGAGAGTTTTCATTCATGAAAAATATCATTTCATTTGTGTACTCAAGGTCACACTCATATTCTAATGAAAATAAGGGGTTAAGTGTTGAATAATAACGGGGAGGAGTCCCATAGTTGGTATTGAAGGAGGAAACATGGACATTACTTTGATCCATAGTAGGTGTCATAAGATGTGCCTTAGTAAACCTATTGGGATTAGTGAAAATCATCATATTTTTTTGATTAAATTTTATATTAACATCAAACAAAAAATTCATGATGAAGGAGGAAAACTAAAAAAAACTTGTTTATAAAAAAAAGAGGATCAACTGGTAGGATATTGGGTCGAACCAGTCAAGACTCAACATTATCTTGTAATACAATAGATAGGATAGGCTATAAAATACATAGTCAAACTAGTTGACTATGTTTTATAAATTTTGAAACTGGGGGAGTCTAAAAGACACACAATCAAATAAGTCAACCATGTGTTGAAGGCAAATAGAATAAGTAGTATATAAGAGACTAGCTCGAATAGAGTGACAGTGTTCTATGAGAAAATAAAGACTATAAGATACTGGTTCAAGTAGATCGACTATGTTATGAAGGTAAAGATAAGTTTTGATAGTTATGATTCTTGATAATGTAGTGTTATTTTTCATAATATTTTAAATAAACACATAAGAAACTAGGTATATCCAGTCGATCAGTTATAACACATAGCATAAACCCTGTACCAATATTGGCCATTATAAGTTTTACAATACAACATACAATTATAATAGAGCTAGTAGTAAAGAATAAATTTTAATCTATGTGGTCATTCCTAAATGTTTTAAACTATAAATTTTAGAAATAAATGTGATAGGGAGTTGGCTATAAAAAGGAACTAGAAAGGAAAGCTGCAGATGGTTTCAGATAGTTAAAGCTAAAATGGATCTATATTGGTGATGGTACTAGCTTGGTATTGGGGCCTACCCCCTCAATTCACAAACCCATAGTGATAAAGGTGTCAGGTGATTTGTTAATATATACCATCAACCACATATTTATACTTGGCCAAAAAATTGAGTTGCTTTTCCCCTTCGCGATGAAATCCAAGTAGGTAGACCTTGGGTAGAATTTTATAATGTTTTTTATATTATGTGGTTTGGAAGTGTGTGAATAAAATAAAAATAGTGTGACTAAATCAATAAATTAAAACTTCATATTAGGTATATGTGTGCTACTCTAAGTAAACAAGCAATAAAATAAAAGATGAGTTAATTATTAGCAATATGAGTTAATTCCTTTACTTGAAGAGTATAGGGTTGGTTCAAGCAAATGCAAATAGTATAAAATAGAATTGACTATGTCTATTCTATTTGTTGAAGCAATATCTAGATAAATATAGTTGAACAAGTTGACTGAGTCTTTTGGGAAAGAAATCAGGCTATAAAACTATGTTGATCTAGTTGACCTAGTTTAATATTGGGTTACAGTTTTATAAACTATAAACTATAAAAAATAGGATTGTAATGAAGAAAATAAATGATTTAAAATGTCAAGAATGAACATGATGATTTATAAAATGTTAAATTTTCTATTTTTATATTGTACCATATAGATGAAGAATTTTAATATGATAACAGAGTTGACTAGGTCGACTGAGTCTAAAAACATGTATGTAAATAAGTGAACTGAGTAGAGTGGATCAATCTAGTTACCTATGGTTGAAAATGACCTGCACAAAGAAATACATAGTTGATTGGAGAGACCATGTTAAACCTATACATAAAAAGTTAGACAGAGTTGATAGATTCGATCCAATGATGTAAAAATGAAATAAATAATAAATGAAGTCATGAAATAAACCTAAAATATTTATCTCACATCAAGTTCACCAAAATGTATTGTTGATTTACAAATCAATCCTATCTCGGAGAAGATAAATCAAACTAGCCATTCCACTTGTTGGTACATTTAGAAAATTAGGGTCATGACCAATATGGATCCCCTATACCTAATAAATGGGTTCCTTACCACACAATATCATTGGAGAGGGTTCAAAATCCTCTAGTCAAGAAATACCACAAAATAACCCTAGAAAGTTCCTATGTTTTGTTACCTATGTAAATAACAAATTAAAGTAAAACTAATCTAGTGCTCACTAAAGCATGTGGCATAAATGGGTATAGTAAACATAAACATAAACATTCAAAAAATTACTCAAGCTAATGTAGAGGTAATCCTAATGCATGGAGAGAGAAACACATGCAAATATATCTACCAATAAAGAAGAGAAAGAGTTAGTACTACTTACCTTGAAGATGAACTCATCTATCCTCAATCTCTCTATAGACACTAGAAAACTACACACATTGTCCTAATTGCCGAAATGCCTTGGGTTTCTCTTTAACCTCTTTTGAATACACTTATGAGGTCAAAAAAACCTATTTGACATAACCCACTCACCTAACTTGGAGTCAATTTAGTTACCTATCTAACTTAATTCACCTCTTAAACCTTTTTAACCCACCTTTTCCCTATACCCTTGATAGATGATGATCAGGTTTCACCACCTAGACCTTTTTAGCATGCAAACCACCACTTTGATTTTCTAAAAATATCTTGTCTAAATATTTTTACAAACCTTTTCCATGGATAATTTATATTTATATGGCCTAGTCACACCTTCACTTCCACCTCTTACTTGTGCCTATAAGAGAGAGAGGTTTGACTAGGATTTTATAGTGTGTGTCTTGATTTCTTTGATCATTTTCTTATCTTCTTCCTATTTGAGTGGTGATTTTATTCTTGTTATCTCTTCCCTTTCTTGTATGGTTCTCACTCATCTATATCAAAGAGACCTAGTAGAGTAGAACCCATCACTCAAATAAACCTATTCTACCTCCACATCTATGGAGTATGTCTCTGAAGTAGAAGACTCAACCCATCCATTATGAATTCCTACCTTTCCTCAAGTATTTTACCTTAGATACATGGTCTTTACCATTTTTTTGGAAACAATCTATTTACCCTTCAACACTACCTTAACACCTCCCCTCACCATGCCCCAGTTCTAACTCCACCTCAGGATCCTCTTCATGGCATGACATCCCACCTTATGAGGGGTATCCTTATTGTTTTAGTCACCAAAAAACCTTTAACTAACCAAAAATCTTCATTAGATAACCCCTTTGACTCCATAGCTAAAAACCAACCTATCCAACCAACTGCTACCCTTACACCTTTCACCCCTACCAATGACTCCACCTTAGGAGCAACCCTACCGTTAACCCATCATGCTCTAATTATTATTGGGGCACCTATAACTATCACTACCAACCTTCCCTCTATCAACCCTAACCCATTGTTTAATACCCCTTTACCAAGCTTAGGGGTATCTATCCCTTCTATTTCACCACCTACTAGCATGAATGTCACTACCTCTCCTTTCATTACCAACCCAACTACCATTCATGCCTAGTCTATAAGGACTCCTCAATAGATACCCATTTCACCCAATCTAGGATACATCCCTAACCCACAAGGGTATGTACCCACTACTCTAACATCACCATCCACATATATTTACATACCACCTACCCAACCTTTAGCATCTACATTCCAAAATGTGACAACCTCTCAACCACCAAATATTTACCAATATGTTATCCAATCTCAACCATAGTATCCACCTTACAGCCCTCTTGGTCCAACACCTCAAACTAACCTAATGAATATTCTCATGGACAAGATGGAAAACCTTAATTCATCTATTTTAGGGGCCCATAACACCTTATCCTCAGATTATATTTTTAACGAACCTATTCATCCTCTATCCCTATCAGAGCTTACCCTCTTCAATGGGAGCTTAAAAAATTTACCAAATTTTAGAGCAAAGAGGACCCCCAACAATACCTTAGGGATTTTAGACACATATGTTACATGATTTTTTATGATGATTCCCTTCACTTATGAACCTTCCCCATGTCTTTATCTAGCCTGACACCTGACTGGTATATTGCCATTACCAAGCATTCAATATTTTCTCTCACCCAACCAGCCCAAGTCTTCTTGGATCACTTTTCCATTAGCATTTCCAAGAAGGTCTCTATCACTAATATCTATTCTATTATACAATTAAATGATGAGCCCATTATTGATTTTGTCACCCATTGGAGAAGCTTGATTAATTAGATTTCATTTTCCTTGCCTCAACCTAAACTTATAGAGCTTTTTGTTCAAGCCTATGCCAAACATATATCTTATACACTATGTGTCTAAAGATTTAGAAATTTTTATGAATATTTTACCATGGCACTTAAGTTATAAAACTGAGCCATAGATGAGGGAAAATTAAAGTTACGAAATAAAAACTCTACCTTCAAAACTAATGAAACCTCTTCCACCAAACTAGGCAACTAAACCAACACTAGAACCAAGAGTAAGGGAACTACAAATGTAGTTATCCTTAAAACCACCCCTCTACCTAATTTCAATTAGAAAAATTATCCCATTACCTTCAACCAAAACACAAATAACCTAAACTGAAGCAACCAAAAATAGTTTACTTCACTTGGAGAATATTATGCCTTAGTTTTGGAGAAACTAATAAAAGATACCTCATACAGCTTCCCCCCATCAAACCTCCTCAATAGTTTGAGTCTTCTCATCCATCACCTACTTGGTACAATAAGAATAACCTTTGTGATTTTCATTAGGTAATTAGACATGATGTTATTTGATGTAATACTTTCAAGAATGTTGTTAAGAGCCTTATTGATAAGGGGGAACTTGTGTTGGATAATCCCAATGCCCCTCAAAATCAAGCTCTTGATATCTTTAAGAATCCTTTTCCCAACCATGCCCCTATAAAAATTGAGGACACATAATTTTCATGTTCTCATGATGCCCACATGGTCAATATGGTCCTTGATATTCTTATCAATGGGGAACCTACCATCCAATCTACCTAGTTTTCCCCCACTTCACCCACTAAGGTGGTGGAGTCACTTTCCCTCCCTTCAGAGGCCCAAATCAAGGAGGTTCCTTTTTCCTAATCTTTGCTCATAAAGGCTTTGAAATCATCAAACACACCTTTAAATAACCTATCCAAATAAACAACCATTCCTAGCCCACCATCTCTTCTAACCGTAGGACAAACCACAACTATGGACATCATGCCTAGGGGAACAACTTTTTCACAAACACCCCTCATGGAGAAACCACCCAATCCAAACTCACATCCCTTATTTGAGGAAATAGATGAGGCTACCAACCTTCCTCCTTAGCCCATAGGTGTATCCTTGACACCCACTACTCGGGAGACCAGACCAATATACAAACTTTTTTCCAAACTCATTCAAAAGTTAGGTATGGATACAAAATTAAACATAGATCAAACTACCTTCTATTAATAGTTAGGGCTTCCTTACATCAATAAATCCAAACCTTTTAGCACACCTTTAACCAACCAACCCATCATTTTACTACCACCTCTTAAACTAATCAGAACTTATACCAACCCCTCACCTTCTTAGTTAACCAAAATAGCTACCTCTCTAATAACTACACCACCAACCAAATATTCTAAAAATCTTGGTGTTTTCCCTATACAAATATTGGTTCACCCATCCTTGAAAGTGGAATTAACCCTGCCCAAGCCTATACCAAGCCTCAAAATAACCAACCAAATGGGTGAAACCATTGAAAGGCTACATGACTAAGATCCCACCTCCCTCTACCTTGACCTCTATCTTAGGGCCTCACCCCTCAACTTTGCCTAAAAAGCAAGCTCCTTTTAACATATTTCATCCATCACCATTGGTTAAACTATCCCACCAACTATCTGATGCACTAATCCTTCCCATATTACCAATAGCCAAACTACCAACCTCAAACACCCCAACAACTAGCATACCCAAACCAAAACCATTGACCAAAAACACCATCTTACCCAAACCTTCTCTCACTAAACCCATTATTACCAACATGCCCATCTTCCCAACCAAAAATAAAACCTCTAAACCTCCCCACCTCTAGTGGGATCCTATATGACCATTATTCAAATATTATTAAAAACCTCCTACCTCACATTACCTCCTATCAAACCTTTT
This sequence comes from Torreya grandis, assembly GCA_037957365.1. Classification (NCBI taxonomy): domain Eukaryota; kingdom Viridiplantae; phylum Streptophyta; class Pinopsida; order Cupressales; family Taxaceae; genus Torreya; species Torreya grandis. The sequence goes on along the minus strand of JARHVA010003681.1, from coordinate 1,625,168 downwards.
GATCCTCTTGGTTCAAAGCTAGCTTGGTACAATGATCATCAAATATGTTCCTATCATAGGACACCTGGGCATGACACCAAGAATTTCAAAGCTCTCTAGACCATTATCCATTATCTCTATGACTATGATTATCTTTTACTATATAATATTCCATTGACTCCTCTACCAATGCACCTAACATTCATTTACCAATGCATTCCTAATCCTCCACTCTCACCTTAGAGTGACAAAGGATTTACCCAACCTCCCATCACACCTTCCCCCTCTACCATACCATTAATGTGGTCACATAATCACAACAAATGGATAAAGGGAATACCAAAGTGTCCATTTCATGGACATACCCCCAACTCATTCTAAACCAAACCTGATCCAAACCTCTACATCCTTAGCTAAACCCAAAGTTACCATCTTAGGCACTTTTAAGGCTAACCCCTCTGAATCCATTATGAGGGTCATTCTTAAGCAACTTCGCCAAACTTCAGCTAAGATGAGCCTCTACGAGCTCATTTCCACCTTACCCCACCATCTTCAGGCCATGATAGAGGTTATACAATCTATCGAGGTCAAACCAAGTGACTCCCCACCTATAGAGGCCTTCATAGGTGATCTTCAACTCTCCGCCCCCATTACTTTCAAAGACTCAGAGATACCCTCTATCTACCTTAAAGATCTAGATATTCCTCTCTTTATTACTACCCATATCAACTAGACCCACATCAAATGGGTTATGATCAATGGGGGAGCTAGCATTAACATCATCTCTTCTCATGCCTATGACCAACTCAAATTACTAAAAAATATCATGTCCCAAACTTCAGTTGTGCTTTGATCCTTTAATGACACTATGACCACTACCTTGGGAATTTTTGTCCTCCACATTCATCTAGGACCTCGCATGCTCCCTAAACTATTTTATGTGGTTGAAGGTGAATTCTAGTACAATGTTCTATTAGGGAGACCTTAGATCCATGCTATGAGTTTTATCCCTTATACCCTCCACTTTTGTGTCAAATTCAAGCATGAAGGTCAATTTGTTACCATACAAGCTAACCTAAGCCATTTTACAGCATGTAATATGACCTATCAACCTAATGACATCCTCCTTCCCTTGAAAAAACCACACCAAGCCCTCAACCATAGAAAAAAAGCCATTTATCCCTCTTCCATAGAAGCATCTACTAGTTCATCTATTCCCATGGACCAAATACCCACCACTGATCCTTTAGACTCTACCTTCCAACACCTTGCCCTTGGAGAACACCATCTCTTTACCCTTGATGCTTTCCTACTCCTCAATAGTATGAGAAACTTAACCACCAACTAGGTTATGATCCCAACATTGGAGACATTACTCCCTTGGGGCCCCCAAGCTATCAAATCCATTTTATCTATGGGGAAATTAACAAGCCACTTGATGTTGCCATGACCCCCTCTCCCCCATAACTATTCACCTCTACATTCTCTTACTTAGACAACTTGGACTTCATGAAAAGATAACTTCATAGGTGTGCCTAGAAAGGATTTGGCTTAGAAGGATATAACCATGGACCACACACATTGATCTTGATTGAGACCCAAAATCCTTATGAGAAGCACAACTTTGGCTTCATTCTACCTAATAATAAGAAATCCAAAAAACCTATCACTCTCATTATTGAAGAAGATACCCCTTCCCCAACAACACCCCTTCCACCTGAGTATGAGAATGAGGACATTATCTTCCCTAAATTTTTTTGTCAACATGATTACCCTTAGTCCCTTGAATTATCAAAAGGAATGGGTGCTAGTATCCATCCATTTAATCCATCCTAAATTGGTGGGAAAAGACTCTCCTACCATTTACACTATCTAGTGCTAGGATGATGATTTTATTCTCACCTACCTTGGTACACCTGACTCCTCCATCAACAAATCCTTACCTCTATATACCTCAACCATGTTAAATAAATCTACTATAGATATTGACATTGGCACTTCAGATAACCCTCATATTGTCAAATTGGGCCAATCTCTCACCCCTAAATAACTTCAAGACTTCTCCACCTTCCTCCAAGATTGAAGCTTCACATTTGCCTAGTCATATGCTAACATGTCTGGTATTGACTTGGCCATTTTCACCCACAACATTGTAACAAATCATGATGCTAAGCCTATCCAATAAAAACTTTGATGAATACATCCTTACATAGACCTTTTTGTCAAAGAATAGATTTAACACCTCCTCTTTGTCGACTTCATTCAACCCATTGATTATCCCCAGTGGGTTTCAAACATCATGCCTATCACTAAAGCCATAAGGGGACTATATATCTATGTGGAATTTTATGACCTAAACCTCACCTGCCTAAAGGATGTCTTTCCCCTACCTAACATTGACCAACTTGTTGATCTTAGAGTAGGCCATGAGATGTTATCTCTCATGGATGGATTATCGAGTTATAATCAAATTTTTATTGCCCTTGAAGATCAACACAAAATGGACTTTATCACCCTATGGGGGATAATTTATTATAGGGTCATGACCTTCAATCTTAAGAATGTTGGTGCAACCTACCAATGTGATATGACCTACATCTTCCATGACCTTATCCACACAATCGTCAAGGATTATATGGATGACCTCTTCAAAAAATCTAAACTTTGTAAGGACCACTTAGCCATTCTCAATATTATCTTTGAGAAACTTATTCATTACCATGTCTGTCTCAATCCCAAGATGTGTATTTTTGGGGTCTTTTTAGGTAAACTCTTTGGCTTCATCATTTCCCTTCAAGGAATCAAATTTGAACTAGCTAAGATCAAGCCATCCTCAAGATGTTACCTTTGACCAATCTTAAGCAACTCCATAGTTTATAGGGGAAGCTCCAATCCATTTTCCACTTCATTCCTTAGCTCTTAGATTGATGTCAACCCTTCCATCACCTCATGAAAAAGGATATCTCTTTCAGGTGGAATTTTTATTGTCAAAAAGCCTTTGATTCACTTAAAGAGTACCTTCTATCTCCACTTGTCCTCACACTCCCTAAGGACAACCAACCTTTTTACCTTTGTATCTCTACCACTAACCACTCCCTAAGGGCAATGCTTACCCATCAAGATGAACAACACAAAGAGAAAGCCATCTATTACATTAGTTTGACCCTTGTAGATGATAAAACTTAGTATACACATATCAAGAAACTATGCTTGGCCCTACTCTTCATGGCCACCAAACTTCACCACTACCTTCTTAACCATAGAAATTTTATCATAACCAATACTGACCCACGCAATTACATGCACTCCAAACCATATGAAAACTATCATATGGCCAAATGGCTCATGATTTTAGTTGAGTTTGACCTTGAGCTCCTCCATTAGAAGTTAATTAAGGGGTAAGTCATTATTGAATAGTTGGTCAAATCACCCTTAATAGACAACCAAACTCCTCATGAATTTTTAGATGAGTCTATCACAAGCCTATCTCAAGCAGATTTCCCCAATCACATAACCATGTTCTTCAATGGTTCCAAATGTTAGCATGGTAGGGGAGATGATATCATCCTTATTCCCCTTATTCTTGAACCACTTCATTTATCTTTCAAACTCAAATTTGAATATACTAGCAATGTGGTCAAATATGAAGCCTTAGTAATAGGTCTCTAAACCATGTTAGCCTTAGGAGTTAGAACAATCAATATCTTTGGCGACTCCCAACTTGTGGTCAATCAAATCAATAACATCTACCAATATAAGAATGAAATTTTATAACTATATAGATAGTTAGTTGAAAAAATATTGACATCATTTGAACACTATCACATTTAAACCATCCCACGATCTACTAACAAGTTTGTCAACACTGACTTCTCTTGCTTCCCAGATCCCATCATCACCATCATACTCTAAGTTATCAATCATTGTTCATCACCTTAATAAACCTTCCTACATCAAGTCAGACACTCTAACCATCTTTAATGTGGAGGAGATCTAGCCTAACCTCTAGTATCGGCAAACCTCTGACTACCTAAACCTTGGCATTTTTATATCTAGCCTCTCTAGGAATGCCAATCGAGCATTTATTAAAATCACCTCTCATTATACCATTATGGGAGGCATCTTATATAAATGTGGTTTTTATAGCCTCTTATTTTATTTCCTCCATGGTCCAAAAGCCTCTCATGCTATCAAATAAATGCATGATGGTATCTGTGGGGGTAAATTTAGTGGACTCATTGTGGCTAAGTGCTTCCTCCGCTTAGGCTATTACTAGCCTACCCTTAACCAAGACTGTTGTGATTATTTGAAAAAGTGTGTCAAGTGTTAACAATATGCTAATTTTCATCATGCACCTAGCCATAGCCTTCAATTTTCTACTAATTTCCATCCCTTTTCACAATGGGGTCTAGACCATATTGGCAAAATTAACCCCCACTCTTCATAGTGACATCACTATATCATCACTACGATTGAATATTTCACCAAATGGGTAGAGTTTATTCCTCTTGTCTTGATAAAAGTTGAAAATATTATTTAATTTATCACCCATCATATCATTTGTTGCTTTGGTGTTCCCCATAAGATTATCACTGATAATGGTAAATCCTTCAAAAATAAACAAGTTCAAGGCCTTTGTGACATATTTGGTATAAAACTTAGTTTTTCATCACCCTGTCCTCTACAAGCAAATGGACAAGCATAGTCCTTTAACAAATCTCTTAAAAATATTCTTACCAAAATGGTTAATGCCTCAGGTCAGGATTGGCATTTACATATCCCTTTCACCTTATGGGCATATCGTACTAGCATCTAAACCCTTACAAGTGCTACACCTTTTTCCCTCATGTTTGGAGTTGAAGTTGTGTTGCCTCTCAAGATCCAAATACCCTCTCTTCACATATCTTTATGCAACCTTATTTTATAATATGATTACCATCAATAAAATTTATCCCCACTTGAGCTACTTGATGGGCATCATTTGTCCACTCTTTCCCATCTCTGTGTCTATCAAGAATGAATCAAGCATGCTTATAACAAACACCTAAAAGTGTGATAATTCAATATTGGAGATCTCATCCTTATAAAAAATCAACATGTAAATAATATGGATAAAATCAAAAGGGGAAAATTTTATTTCAATTGGCTTGGACCCTACATCATAACCCATAAGTATGGATCAAGAGCTTATCATTTGTCCTCTCTCAAGGGCAAACTATAACTTAAGCCTCTCAATGTTTTGCATTTGCATCCTTTCTATTATTAAATAAAGGTCACAATCATCATTGATTTCACTTAATCTCATCCCCAAAAACCACATTCATTTCCCTCTTGTTAAGGGCAATCGAATACAACTGAATCATGTGATTATCTATCATAGTCATAGCCTAATCTTGAACTATGGGTACCACAGTTCTACCTATAACATGATTCTCATGGTATTTCCCATCTCCTCGAGATCAGTTCCCATGGTTTTTGTCACCTAAACCTCTTTTCACCTACTGAACCTTCTTGTGCTCTTAGTTTTTGCCTTCATAAAGGTAACCCCTTGAGCATGTGTAAGCAAGTCTATGTCAAAGAAAATCAAACAATAGTAAAAACAATATCAAAAGTCAAAAACTAAATTATGGGTCATTCTTAGCATTCAAAAACTACTCCCTTAAAGGACAACTATTGAAAACTCATCAAAAATTGCAAAACATAAGGTAGACTACTCCTTTAAAGGATAGCTATCACAAGCATTTGGACTAGGCACATAAACTTAGACCATTCCATTAAAGGATGGCTAAGTACTACACTTGTCCAAAACTAGTAATTTCCTAGAAGCTTCTTGCATCGATCAGCTTTCCCAACCTCAAGAAACATAAAAATAGAAAATGACCCATAAATCAAAAATAAAATCAAAAAGAAGAGTCACAATCAGCTCTCCTAAAAAAAACAATATTTTTGGCAAGCCGCAACTGGCTTTCCTAAGTAGACATCCTACATTGATTAGTCTACACTTTATATATGAGCATAGACTTGCTTATACCTTCCTCTTGGAAACCTACAAAAAAGGCATGTTAGTCTCACAAAAGGTTTTTGTTCTACCCATCCTCCCTTTATATATCATATGCACTGGATTGTGAGCTTACTTGACACAATGTAACCAAGATACATGTTTACCAACCAAAACATGTTAATGCAAAATGTTTGGAAGGCTCACTTTCACTAATCCATTCCAACTTAGGGTTTCATTTTTCTTGTCCTTACCAATGAAGAGGCATCATGTTTCTTTTCTTATCTTTTATTGGTTCATACCTCTCATAATCCTTATCACTTTCCTAAACATTCAGTTTGTTACCTACTTACTTTATGTAGTCTCATTACATCTTCACCCATATCCACAATATATCTCCATCATCATAAGCAACAAATATCAAATCAAAAGCATAACATTATGAGATTTATCTATGAACCACATCATCTACCTCTCTATGATCAAAACACCACCATATCACATCATTCCATAAACATAATCATATCCATCTACCATCAAAACATCATGCACACATATATTATATCCTAAATTCATTCTCATTAGCATAAATAAAATCAATAATCAAAACATCATGAACAAATATTATATGTCGTCTACCAATCTATCCATAACATTACCACAATACATCTCATGAAAACCACATCATCTTACCCATAATTGAAGCCATTAATGATTACACCATCATATACCATACATCCACTCATAACACATCCTATCATATCTATGAATAAGATCAAATCATCATAACTATCTTCCAAACATCACATGCTTAAGCTAGTAAGTCAAACCTCTCATAAACATATATAAGAAACCATAGACCATCAACCATTAGCATAAACATGAATAACCACATTAAGAATATCAACCATGAACCATAAAGATACATCATATATCACATCAAAAACCATGTATAAACATTGTGTCATCATCAATACATGTAACAATGTGTAAACCCTCTCCTAAAACATGTACATCTTGCTACATTGACACACAGGCTAATATAAAAAATAATGTACACCTATTTATGTTGACATATCAATACATATAAATACATCAAGCTCATAGAGCACTGGGACCACTACGACTCACACAAATGATACTAACCCCACCTATACTTGTACCTATACCTATACCCCCATCTGGTGGTGGTCCTCCAAATATACCTTCCTGGTGACCCACTATAGAAGCCCACTATCCTAGGGTAGTTATAGATGGCCCACTGGCCAAACTAGACTTGTACTCCCTATATCTCATTGCTTGTGGTAGTTCATCTAGCACTATCTCCTCATAATACCTAAGCTCCTTAATGGTGGCTAAGTATTAAAGCCTCAAAATTATGTCTAGTGATCTTCTAACCACTGGTGTTGGTCCCCCTCCTACTTCTACCCTCTATCTATGAGTATATCTCTCCTATGTGACTACCTTAAGGGATGCTTGTGTCTGATCTTGATATGTTGTGATAGTCACCACCTAACCCTATAGAATAATAATTTGACCCTATAGTATGGCCACCTACCCCTATAGTATGGTGACCTATGCCTATGTTATAGTGAGTGCTACTATTTCCTGACCATCCCCCTAAACTTATGGCCCTGTTGGGTCTACAGCCATGGCCTCTCAGTCCCCATTACCCCATCCAAAGTCAGCTACTATATACCTATCTTAGTACTAGGCCATGTATCCATCAACAACCCCTACATCATTAATGGGAGATCTAATTAGTAGCTCCTCATAATCAAGTGCAATATCTTAATGTTGTGGCTCTAGAAATATAAACTCATCCTCCTCTCTCTTGTATCAAGAAAAGTTAGGTGGGATCACATGAACCAACCCAAACTATATCTACATGTGATCAAAAGGGATGAGCTCATCTTTACCATCCCAATGACTGTATATCCACCACCAGTTCTGAAGACCTATGGTATGATATCTAAATCCTATCCACTGAGGCCACCCAACATATGGTCTCCATATGACATCTCCAACCACCAAACCCTCTAATACATCCTAGAACCACTCAATATCTCTAGCTCCTCCACCTACCCCTATCATGGCACCACCCCTCCTCTAATGTAAGAATCCCACTATGTAATTATGCGGTAGATAACCCTTCATCAGAAACCCCAAGGGTCTTAGCACTTGAATATTCATGAATGCCCAATAGTGAAGTTTGAATCCAACACTAATCCTATACCACCTGTGTGCTTAGAATCCCTAGAGCTCCTGATATATCTACACCAATAAAATGGGGGCCCATCCAAATATGATCCTCCTTAGTAACATCTCAACTAAAACACCAAGTAATAGATGTGAAAACTTACCTCTAACTGAATTAGGTAGGACAAAACTTGTCAAGGCCATCATAATCATCATAAGTAAGCACCTATCCTCATGAACCCTCTAGTATAATGGACCATAACTGAATCCACCTATGTGAAAATGTGCATGAACCTGATCTACACCATATATCAGATTCATGAAATAATCTATCTCATCACTCTTTATGTGGTAGATTAGATCTCCTCAAATCAATAATCATGTGATCCTATGTACATCCTCTAAGATTATGATTATCTCTCCAATTGGTAGCCAAAAAGTGTTTATCATGAGATCCCATCTCTTGATGAGCGCAATGATCATCTCAAGATCTTAGGGTAGGTGTTGATAGTGTCATATTGTACCTATTCCAACAGCCTTCATATGCCTCCACTCATCAGTAGTCATGGTATCTCTAATCTCTACAAAAATCATGAGAACCTAGTCCTCAACTAAATTTTCTCATGAGCCTACACACATAATATACACTCTAAATGCATACTTAGTTTTTCACCTAGAGCTAAGTACTAATTTATATCTTTATTTTTAAAATTCACCCCATCACATCTACCCTACATACATTTTTTCCACACAATATTATGACTCTATTCAACCCTCCCTCACTCATATCCTTCTTTGTCAAAAACAACACCTATTGTATCCCCCTATAGTCCCAACACTTATCATATGCTCATCAGCTAAGATCATCATTGACTCAATAAACAACTATCCTCAAAAATATATCCTCATCAACTACAATTTCTAATCTTAAAATCTCTTCAATAAATAATTTTGAAACAAATTCTACCCCTTTTTACCCAATCCTTCAACCACAAACATTTTCTAGAACCATCACCAGTCCCTTAGGACCAATTACACTCCTCAGGCTCAACTGGCACTAGTTGAGGTGAACCATCATTGGTCCTTATCGGCCCCTAACAATGAAAGGAATCAAACCCGTGACCTCTGTCAAAACTACAAACCCTACCAATCTACCTAAATTCTACCTTTTTGATTCTTTTATACCCAACACCTACCTCATACACCTACATCTATCCAAATTATTCTACTCATTTACCTATTTTAACAAAACCCTAGATGTAAGGCAACTAAACCAAAATGCTTACAACCCATTTTTCTCCCCTCTAATTCTTACCAACAGATGTTATTCATACCATAAACTTACCTAGCTACCAATTCAAAACAAAAACTACCTCATTTCATGATCATTGGCATGGTTAAAGGCCTTATCCCGTCATTCTACTGCATCCTTGACTACCCTCCATCATCTCAATCCTTACTTCGATAAATGAACTAATCCCAACCTTCCACCTTAATAGCATTAGTGCACAAATAGACAAAATGTACTATTCACCTAGAGAAAATTCTAAAAGTAAAATGGTGAAAAAAAATCACCTTTTCACTTTTAACCTACCATATTCTTAGGGTTTTACCCTGACCATCACCAGTTAGGGTGACCATCACTGATTGACCCTTAGAGTAGCCCCTAACCATCATTGATCAAGGTCCCCTTTCCCCACTCAATGTTTTATCTACCTAGATGGGAATAAATACATTCGACCTAAAGTTTTTATTGGATATTATGTCCATGAAACTATGTAGGTAGCATCCACTTACCTAGTGCATATGGAGTTACCTTCACCACCCCCTCTGACCAACCCCTCACCTTTGGCCACATCCACCTCGATGTTGGTTGTGTTTTACCCCACCTATTCACATTTTTTTGCACTAACCATGTATGGTAATTTTGACCATGTAGACCAACCTTTCCTTATTGACTATTCATTTTTGTACCACTTCGTACACAACTAGATTATTTGTGTTTTTTTGGGAGCACTTCCTACCTTAGATACCCATGACACTTGACCCAGTTTATGTTTTCACCAAGAGCACTTCCTACCTCGGATACCCATGACACTTGGCCTAGTTTATGTTTTCAAAAATATCACTTCCTACCTTGGATACCCACTAGAAACATAGAAATCACATAGGAGACTTGCATTTTTAGGTGTTCCCAATTACCATGCCTAAAGGCAATCATGTGGTTCACTTGTCACTTATCCTTCTTAGCACCGATACTTATTTATACCAACATTGGTAACTTAATTCTTTACATGATAATGAATATTGCTCTTAGTCACATTTTATACACATATTTGTGTTTAAAATGACTAACCATTTTTTTTTTCACCTACCTCATGACCCATTATCTACCTATTATCAAACCCTAACCCAATTCTACATCACCTCATCAACTCCCAATTTGAGGGGGAATACTTCCTCCCATGCTTGAGATAATGGAACCTTTGACCCACATTAGTTTTTTATTTTTTAGCTTGTTAATTCAAAGTTACATAACAAAAAGGGGTAAAATGTAGACACCAAAAAACTACACACATGTCCTAGTTATCAAAATGTTGTGGGTTTCTCTTTAACCTATTTCAACTACACCTATGAGGTCAAAAAAACCTATCTGATCTAACCCACTCACCTAACCTAGAGTCAAGTTAGTTACCTATCTAACTTAATTCACCTCTTAAACCTTTTTAACCCACCTTTTCCCTAGACCCTCAACCAATAATGGTTAAAGTGACCAGTGATGATCACCCTGACCAGCGATGGTTAGGTTTTACTGCCTGGACCTTTTTAGCATGCAAACCACCACTTTGATTTTCTAAAAATATCTTTTCTAAATCTTGTTATGAACCTTTGCATGGAAAATTAATATTTATATGGCCTAGTCACATGTTCACTTCCAGCTATTACTTGTGCCTATAAGAGATAAAGGCCTAAGAGGCTAAATCCATCTGTAATTGTTATCAAGAGCTTTATATATCTAAAATCACTTTTTTTAGGGCAATCAACATCATCATCATTATCAAGCATCGTTAGTCATCTTATAGGGATCCAGATCACTGTCACCTCCCAACCAAGCTCTCAAGTTCTACTACTCTACTAGAATCAAGCCAAATTCCACCAATAAGTAATCCATCTCAACCTTCCACCCAAATGACTTCTATTAAGATAAGTATTTACTTTCTACTATTTACTTATCATGTTTCCATTTCAAGAGTAGTCTATCCCTTATCTACCTCTCAAAACTTACCTTCTAAATCTTGTCAATTAACAAAAACCAACTTAGTTCCACTAATAGGCAGTCGATGATGGTTACTTGACTAGTGGTGATCAGTCTCAATCGATGACAGTTACACAACCGATGATGCTTCCCCTCAACCAATGATGGCCACCTTGATTGTTGACAGTTTAATATTTGGCAAATTTATAGCAAGCTCCTTCCACTTACCTAAACCCAACCAAATCTAGTTCTCTATGTCCTTGCCTATTTACAAACCCCTGCTTAATTATTTGAACCATACCCCAACCCTTTTATTACTAGTATTGATTAGTTTATCACTAATTTGATCATTTAAATTCTATTTTCTAATCAAGCATTCTTGTGTTCAATTTTAGTACCCTTTGATTATTGATGCAAGTACCTTCTTTATAGTTTTTTTAACTTAATTATTTAAAATGTGTGGATTAATATCCCCTAAGGAAGCCCTCACTTTTGGGATCTAGCTATTGCTAGGCAATCCACCCAATTATCTACCTAATGAACAAGTTTGTTTTAGTGATTTCTTATCTATATGTCATCCTCCCAAGTCAAAGAGGATATATTCACAATTTATTGATTCCACACATGCATGATCAAATAGGTTTTTCAACCATACTCATATTTAGTTTTTTCTTTTCCTTTTTCCCAATAATAGGTAGAAATTCATTGAAACACTTTCCCTTGGCCAATGGTGATTTGTAAGAGGTTTTTGTGGTTTGTAATGATAACAAAGATATGTCAACTCTAAGATACATGAATTCTCCTATGCATCCAAAAGACTTTTCACACAAGACAAAATTCTTCTCTCAAAAGGAAGTATGAAACCCTAAGCAATGGCTCCTCAAGTAGAATGGTGGATAATTACATGTGTAAATAAATGATTATCTATATCTCTTTCTAATGAAAATGGTGAAAAGGATGTGTTTATATAGTTAGATCTAATCCTTCTAAATTTTTAGCTGATATACTCAACCCATTCAACCATGTTATTTAATAAATGAAGTAGTTAGGTCTCAGACTAGGTCAGCTGGGTTGGTCTAGTGTTGAAATGTGCTCAATTTTAAGAATAGGGTTGGCCCATAAGACTTTGTTTGACAAAGGAAAAATAGATATTTTGGCTTAGGTAGGGGCTATTTAGATCAATGACTTGCTTGGAGTAGTGTGTAAGGGAGGTGCCAAATCTTAGGGAAATGTATAAGAGAGATTTATGTTAGTTTCAAGTAGGAATACACATCTATTTTCATATCAGTCATAGGGACTACACATCTACAAGTATGAATTACTAAAGGAGTAGATCAAGAGCCATATTTTCCAAGTTACAAGTTAGGTCATTATTGTACTTATTTTCTACATATTACACCATTACACATGCACAATACAACATATTAGGGAAGAACTACATCAGTTTGAGGCTCTCTTCAGAGTAGTGTCTATGTAAGTAGCACCTATTCATTGAGGGGTCTTTTGGGTTAGTTTAACACTGTGATCCCATTAAGCTATTTTTTCCCAGGTCACTATGAAGATGAAGAACTATGGTTTTGTCATTTCATGAGGAGAGACAGTTTATGACCCAAATTTGAATGCATTAGAGAAAAAGTGAACATAAACCTAGAAGCATATAGGTGGTCTCATCCTTTTCCAATATGTATTCCTTATAGGATACACGTATCTAGTTTAGATAGTAACATAGATGCTAGTGTCCAAGGATGATGCTAGTGTCCACGCTTCCAAAAGTACTCAATCCAAAATTTAGTGACTATTACATAATCTTCTTCCAACATACTTCTTACCTATTCTAGATCCAAAACTATGTTAGCTAAAAACCAAATTAGTACATTTTTTCTCAATCATTTCTATATATATCATAGTTTTTATTTCTATTTTTATCCTATCTCATCTTAATAAATTTAGCATATGTTGTATCTGAGTTTAGCATTTAATTATCCTATTGTAGATCTTGTTATTAGCCTTATGCATTATAATTTCTATATTATTAACCTTATCTACCCAAGTGGATCTACATCCAAATTAGGGTTAAACATTTGTTAAACCCTACTTTTTGTCTCAAAACCCTAGTTGACCTAGGGTATCTAGTTTTTTCTCTATTCTCTAATTTCATATTACTATAATTTTTTAGTTCTAGTTTTTATTATCATGGTTTATTATTCCTTAGCATTTGTATGTCTTTCTCATCTTATTATCATATAAATTTTTAAAACATTTAACATGTATAAAAAGGAGTCTCTTCCTCATCCTAACCCTGAGGAGGGTGATATCCACCATCCCTCTAACCAAGTCCACACTATCACTCCTTCAAGGGGTAAGTTAGGTGGTGCATGTATGCATGGTCAATCTAAGGTACCTAAGGTTTGTGTTTGTGAATCCTAAAGAGATTAGATCACTATTATGATCAAGTTATTAAAATAATTATAAAAATAGATTACACTCTTATAAAATCTAAAATATGATAATGTTAATCATGTGTTTGCATCTTCATCTAGCAATGTTATAAACAACAAGGTTTCTTATCCAAATGAAAATGTAAAACAAAATACATCTAGAATAAGTAATTCAAAAAGTGACCAAAAGTCTACTAAAATAATAAGTGAAATTCTAAGAGTTATGATTCAAAATAAAGTGATTCAATTACCTCCTCCATATCCTATACATAAATCCAAATACTATTATGCATATCATAGAATACATGGGCATCATATAGGTTATTGTTTTGATGTGAAGCACAAAATATAAAGTCTCAAAGATAGTGGTGATCATATAATAGATACTTCACTCAAGAAAACCACTCACATTATGATTACCTTTCCTAAAGCACTAGTACTAAAATAGAAAATATGGTTACCGAAGAATAATTTAGGGCAAAAATAGTTGAAATACCATTACTAAAGATTCTAAATGTTCTAAATGAAATACAATTACCAAAATAACCAATGATATTCAAACCACCAGAATGTAAACCATGTAAGGTCCTTTTGTTTGTCAATACCATGTAGTAAGTGGGCACAATTCCAAATGATTATGATAATGGTTATATTATTCTTATTACCAATATGGTAGATGAGTAGTTGAGAATATTTTGTTTTGATCTACTCAATACCTTACCACATGATCTATTTATACCCAAAGGACATAGTACATATCGATTAAACCCATATTGTGATAGTAAAGAATGAAATATAATTAAACTCACGTTAAACCATATTATTCAATATGTTGATAAGCATCAGCATCTAAGGTGCATGCATAAATATATTTTAGCATACCACTAAGGTCACAACTATAGTATGGTACAGCTCATTATTCATGTATAGATCCACAAAATGGTATATCACATGTCTAAGAATAAACTAAGAGGTTACATTTATCCTATAATATTAATTACATTAATGATTATGATCTAAATAATAAATAATATTGGTATGATCCTAATGCTACTAATTACACAACATACGACTATGGCACATATGATATATGTCCTTTATAGAGGCATCTCTTTGATGATATACTTAGGTTCTAGTGACACTTTTCCTTAGCCATGACACCTATACCCAAAAAAAAAAAAAAAATACAAAAATAAATTTAGTATAAGTGTATTCAATAGGATCCCTAGCATCTATGTGTTAGTTTCATGTTGATAGATGGCATGTCAGTTGTTTATACATACACATGTGTGTCACACTTATATTTGAGTTTGATATAGGCATACACAGATACATGATTTATTCCTAGTTTAAATGTTAGAATCTCCCTCTATTCATGTCATGTGGACATTGGGGGCATCTGCTTCTTTGATCTTGATACTCACAAGTTATATGGTTTGATGATCATCTTTCATTATCATGTTTGAGCTTATATGTACTTACACATGCCTTTTTCCATGATTAAATATTTCATAGGATTATTGATTTGCTATGCACTTGACATTTTTTGCTAACACATTTGATCCATGGGCTACTATGATAAATTTATTCCAATTGCTTATGTTTTCCTTTATGCACTTCTTTGAGTGTCTTACCTTGCTAATGTCTTACTTGTTTGAGCATTTGAAAATACTCTTTTGTTTATGGCCCCATGCCTTTGATTTCTTAATTTGACATTTACATGTGTAATTGTTTGTTGTATGGACATTTGAATATGTCATTATATCTTTTGTGTAATTTTGACAAAGTCATGTCCATTCAATTTTGTGTTATTTTAACATGCCACTTATTTGCAATCTCATAGGACCATTATATGTTGACTTAATTTTGAGTGATCTTGTGTGTGTGCTTGTTTTCTTATTGATATTGTCTTATTTCTATATATACATTGTCATGATCTTTATCATGCATCTTAGGCCTTCATGTGATCACATTTTTCTATCTAATTCAATGATACATTTACCTAGACATGTTCTTACATATGCTACATGGTTTGATTCACAAACTATTCAGTTGTCTTCTCCTTTTGAGGTGAGATAACTGCCAATTCCTATATTCCCTCACCTAAATGGGGGTATATCAATGGGGGAATGTCATAGAGGCATGTTCTCCACATTTGGCATAGTTTTATAATTTAGTGGGGGCAAGCTTTGGAAGCATGTTCTTCACAGTTATTTAGTATTTAACACACCCAAATTCAGTGGGGGCATGTTTTAGAAACATGTCCTCCACATTAACACTTATTTTAGTTTTTAAAAAATCTACATATATATTGGAGGCATGTTAGGGTAGCATGTTACCCACACTTGTGAAAAAAATATAAATTGGCCAAAGCACACAATCATATGATTTAGATATACATTTGTGACAAAAAATTTATACATTGGTACCTTTGTTATACACAATTTCAGCATGAAACATATCTAAGGTGCATATGGTATGCAATGTGTGCCTAATATTACAAAATCCAAATCAGTCTTAGATTTCAAAAATCTTCTATGGACTGGCATCACCCACCAAGTTGGACTATTATAGACTATGTTGAGTCAATCTAATATAATAATTGGTTTGTTTTTGGTATGGTTGAGGTGATTAAATCACTCAATATTTCCAAGTTTATAGGTTAGACTTAATTACATCATCTAGCCTCACCAAATGTATGGTATGGGTTGACTTTGTTCACTCATGCTCAACATGTTATAAGTATGATTGGGTTTCAAGGTTGAGTTAATCGCACATGTCAGGTGGAAACTCACCTTTTCTCCAAGGTTAAGGGTATGTGCCTTCAAATCTCCCTCTATGTGTATTTATATATGTACTTTCCATATATATATATATATATATATATATATATATATATATATATATATATATATATATATATATATATTTCCTAATATAAGTTTTATAGATTTATAATGATACATCTTTTCAAATCAACTTATCAATAGGCAAGGCAATTTCATCAATACATAGGTGTATTTCGAAACCTTGATCTTTAAATTTTAATATTTTCAATGCTTTCAATTTTAGATTATGTGCATTGATTATCTAATGTAACATGATTTTGGTGTTAGGTCAGTCACCAACAAATCACTCAAGTGGGCTCATGTAAAGGCAAGGTGTGTTATACACACCCAAATATGCATTTTTTCTCCTTTAAAATAGAAATTTCATTACTAGATTAAATGGGGGGTAAATGTAGATGATAGTTATGAATTATATAGCACCTTAGTCTTGTGTACTTGTAAAAATATGACCTTGTCTATTCCTCTTAGTTTTAGACCTTTCCCACTTCAAAAGTCTCACATCTGGTTTATCTTATGCCCCTTGGCCTCTTATGTTGATGACCTAGACTTTTTATCTTACCCATAATGATTAAAATATGTTTATATTATTAAGCATGTACTTATTTTTTAACTACCAAGACACAAGCATCAGTCCTAGACCCCTGCTTTGATGCTAGTGTCTTACCCTGACATAGGTGTCCAGTTCCTTAAATTCATCTTATTTTCAAATGAAACATATCCTAATGGTTGACCTAATTGATATAGTGTGAGATATTTTCCAATAGGAGTGGTATATATTCACAATAACTCCTCATTCATTTCTCACCCAACATTCCTACAAAAGATCATTCAATTAAGCATAGATTCCCTATTTATTCTTATTTTCATATCAATCATAGGGACTACACATTTATAGGTATTAATTACTAAAGGAGTATCCCAAGAGCCCAATTTTCTAAGTTACAAGCTAGGTCACTATTATACTTGATTTACACATATTGCACCCTTGTGCACACACAACCTAACACATTAAAGGGAAATTGCATCATTCTAAGTCCCTCTTAAAAGTAGTGTTTATCTAGATATCACCCATTGATATAGAGTTCTTTAGGGTTAGATTGATAACATGATCCCACTAACCCATTTTTTTAAGGTCACTATGAAGATGAAGAACTTGGATTTTTCCATTTCATGAGGAGTGACAATCCATGACCTAGATCTGAATAAACTAGAGTGAAGGTGAAGACAAACCCAAAATCATCTAGGTGGTCTCATTATTTTCTAAGTATTTTGTATGGGACACATGTGTTTGGTTTAGATAGTAGTATCAATGCTAATGTCCAAAGTTGACACTAGTGTCTACAGTTCTAGAAGCACTCAATCCAAAATTTGGTGAATATTCTAGAATCATCTTCCATTCTAATTCTTGTTTGTTCTAAATCTATAATCATGATAACATTAGAACCAAATAATTACATTATTTCTTTGTCATTTCCATATCTATAATAGTTGTACTTTTTATTTTTAACCTATCTTAATTTAATAAATTTAGCATATGTTATATCTAAGTTTAGCATTTAATTGACCTACTATAGATATAATTATCACTCTTGTACATTATTATTTATATATTCTTAACCCTATCTACCCAAGTAGGATCTACATCTAAATTAGGGTTAAACAGTAGGTAACAGTCAATCATCAAACATGGGTGATTGGGGTCAAGTCAACACATTACACTTTCTCAATTTTTACAAGTTTGTAGTCCTCAGAAGCATACCTAGGGTTACAAGGTGAAATAATTTTATTTCTATGGTTATATACATTATTGGGGTTTGACATCAAACATACAAAATATTTAGATATAGACATAAATGACCATATGGTCATAGACCCTATTTTTGGAATAGGTCACTACCAACCAACATAGGCTAGTATCAGCAATCAATATTGACCTAGATCCAACAAAACTAACCCTATAAAAACATAAATATAGTTGTAGAACCCAACAAATCACAATCCTGCTTCAACCTATTTTCCACTACCATAATATAGTCACAGTCTTAGAGTTAGTCAAAAGAACTAAGAACCTTACCTTTTATAGTTCTTACTATATTTATTATAGGTCAGTTATCAAATCATTGTAATTAGTTTCAATATTTTACATTCAAATATATTCTTCAATGTCATTTCTATCAATCTAAATTATTCTACTAGTTTTTATCCTATTAGGGTTTATAAATCCAAACCAAGGTAAAACATATTAATGAACCCATAGATTGATTGATCTATGTTAAATCTTAGGTCTCTATTAAGGTCTTATTTAAAATGAAACATTTCAATACTTTGTCACATTTCTAAATTTTTTGAGGATCTTATTTATCTACACTATAAGAAAAACATTATCACTAACATAATAACTCCAATCAACTCTTGTATCACATGATGATTATGTGGTTATATGTGCATAGGTGTCTATGGTTGCATTGATGTAGGACATGTTAGACTTATTAGATCCTCAAATGAGAGGATAATTAATGGTGAACATTCTAGATAAATTTGGGATATTAATGGAACGGAAAGGAAGGATATCTAGCCTCCTTTTCTAACTATTTTACCTTTAGATAGGATGAGTTATTTCAACAAGTGGGGAGGCCAAAGGAACAACACTCCACCCAAAATTATAACTCATACCAAACTTTTAAGATAAATTTAAGATAAAAAATGGTAGAACAATATTTTATATACCACTGATCATAATATATACATGAACAATATGTGTCATTTCTTCAGGCCAAGGAACAATGTTATATAACTTAAATGTTTTAATTAATAAATAAGAATTTGTGTCTAGGAAAAATAGTACATTACATTTTGTTATTAGAGCTTATGATATTGAATACCCTATGATATTGGGTGAATGGTAGAAGCATTTGAGTTTTGACCTATTTCCATTAATTCTAAAAATAGATTTTGTATATATAGATAACCCATAATCTAAAATGGCACATTACATTTTGATTTTAAAGCCAGAATAAATGTGAATTATTCAAATCTTAAATATCATGCCATAGTTACATAGTATTTGATAAATGTATTTAGATTGAACTTTATAATATTATATTGGTCCCTAATGATGCTCATGAGGTTAAAAGTCTCCTAGGTTTGTTTCATTTTTATCATTAATTTGTTGAAAAAAATATTCTAAATGTGTTACATATTTAATTAACTTAATTATGAAAGATCAACATTATGGATATTTGAGTGTGATCAAGCATTCAATAAACTCAAAATAATTTTGGTACTCTAAGAAGTAAATGTATTTATGAAAATACCATCTCTCTCGAATGAAGTCATTTTGAACAAGCTATTAGACATATTTTTTATTATTAGATGTATATGCCACCTTTTGAAGCCATATATGGTCACAATTATATCACTCTTGTTTATAGATATTGAGAAGATGTTAAATGTTATATTTTCATGAATTTAGAGGTGCTAAATTTTCTTTACTTCCTCATTGTATATAATTTGTAAAGTCTTTTCTAAGAGTTTACTTAAGAAATATTTTTATAATGATGAAATGTGATTGATTAGAGTAATATAAATGATAAGTCTAATTTTTATTTCAAGACTAAACTTAAATAAAAACATTGACAAAATAACTAGGGAATTACAAAATAGAATCATAAATGAAGTTAAATATAAATGGATATTATGTAATATAAATAGTGCAACATGAGAAAAATATGAATTTATACATAATTAATATCCACATTTGTTTAACTAAAAATATTATGATTTTTTTTTTTGAAAATAATTTCCAAGCTCTTGAGGACAATAGTTGATTTATAGGGGGAAATGTTGTATGACTAATTACCTGTAGTGAGATAATGTTAAAATATACATGAAAGTCACATAAACTTAAATGTAAAATGGTCTTAAATTCAATAAGTTAAAGATTTTTATGTAAATACTTGAGAATATAGGTGGATATTATTAAAATGTAAAGATGTATATTAAATAATTTATGAAAAGGTACATTGGTAATATTAATTTTTTAGTGTTAGAAATAATATCAAGAACTCTTGGATGTGGTCATGAAAAAATAGATAGAGAAGAAGGAAGATTAAAGACTCTCAATATAGAAGCATTTTTAGAAGGATTGGAGGTATAGTGGGAGAGTGGTTAAGAAGGGGTCATACAATGTGTGTCCAATATGGGGTACAAATTACATCCACAAGTGTCCTCGCTAGGGCTAAAATGTGCAAAATTTGGACTCATAGAAAGGACTTTCATTCCTCAACCTTTGTACTACATAGTGAGTATCCTTTGTTTACATTTCATGTATTAAGAGATATATTGGGACTTGGTATTTATCTATAACACACATATACACTATTTCCCTATTTAGTATTTTACATTCAGATATATGCTTGAACACCTTTACTATCAATCTAAATTATTCTACTAGTTTTTATCTTGTTAAAGTTTCTAAAGTCAAATCATGGTAAAACATATTGGTGAACCCATAAATTGATTAATCAATGTCAAATATTAGGTATTTATTAAGGTCATATTTAAAATGAAACATTTCAATACTTTACCACATTTATAATTAAAAAATAGGATCTTATGCAACTGCACTCTAAGAAAAACCTTGTCATCGACATAATAACTCCACTCAACTCTTATACTACATGATGATTATGCATTTATATGTCTACAGGTTTCTATGGTTGCACTAATGGTGGGATATTTTATACTTATTAGATCCTCAACCAAAAGGAGAATGAATGGTGAACATTATAGATAAATTTGGGATAGTAATGGAAAGGAAGGGAAGGGCCTCTACCCCACTTTCCTAGTTGTCCCTCTACATCAGATGAGTTATTTCAACAAGTGAGGATGCCAAAGGAATAAAAATCCACCCAACATTATAACTCATACCAACCTTTTCATACCAAAAGATAAATTCAAGAGAAAAGGTTGGTAGAATAATATTTTATATTCCACTAATCATAATATATACATGACCAATATATGTCATTTATCCAAGCCAAATCATAATGTTATATAATGTAAATGCTTAAATTAATAATTAAAAATTTGTGCCTAGGAAAAATAGTACATAACATTTTGGTATTAGAGCTTGTGATATTTAATACCCTGTGAGATTGGGTGAATGGAAAAACCATTTTAGTTTTGACCTATTTCTATTAATTATAACATAATAGCTTTTTGTATATATACATAACCCATAAATATGAAATTGTACATTACATTTTGATTTTAAAGATAAAATAAATGTGAATAATTCATATCTAAAGTACATTACAACCAAGTTAAAGTAAGCATTTTCAAGTATCAGATCTAAATCATTAGTTGCATACATATAGCGAAGGATCACAATTGCATAATTACATAATCACACTAAGTGGAAGAAATATGGGTGGCTTGACTTCCCTCCTCAAAGTGTTAGATATGTAGGCAATAGTCAATAATAAAATGGGGGTAATTAGGAGAAACTCAACTCATTACACTTTCCTAGTTTTTGTAGGTTTTTAATCATCCCAAGTGCACTTAGGGTTTCAATGAAAATGAGATTAGTTTTTGGAGATACACACATCATCACGGTTCAGGATCACAAATATATATCATATAGAGGTAGGAAAATGTAACTATATAATTATTGTCCCATATTTCTACATACATCAATACTAACCAGTACGTTAGTATTACCTAATGATATTGACATGATCTAGTGGAACCAACAAATTGTAGACACATAGTTAGTTACAGGACCGACCAAACCACATGAATGTTTTATCCTGATTTTCATTTTTAGAATACATTTACAATCTAATAGTCACACAAAAATTCTAGGTACTCATCCCTTTGTTATACTTACTATTTTTACCATATTCCACTTGTCAAATCCTTGTAATCAATTCCAATCTCTTGTATTCAAATGTATGCTTAAATGTCATATCTTAATATCTGAATTACATTACAAATTTATATCCTATTATGGTTAGTATTTATTGATTTATCCAAATTAGGGTAAAACATATTGGTGAACCCATATACATATCAAAAAGTTCCAAACCCTAGGTTTCCCTTAGTGTTTCATCTTTCCAAGGTTTTATTTTTTTTGTCCTAGGATTTTCAAAATCTCATTTTTTATTTCCGTAAACAAGAAATACATTTTTCAATTTTTTTGTCCTAGGGATTCATGATCTATTTTTTTATTTCCATAACAAAAATATATTTTCATTTTTGGCCCTAATCATTTGCATACTTGCATGATCCAATCATATGCCATCCAAGGAATTTAGTTCCCTTGTCCTTCTCAGACTTAGTGGTATATTCAATGGGACCCATATATATCATAATCAAATTCCTTCTACTTCAATGAAAATGGATACAATGAATCTTTCTTCTTATTTTGATGATGCAATTATTCATGAATATGTGCAAATAGATGATTATGTTAATATGCCTCCATTGGAACATGATAATCAAGATAATCAAAATGAACATAATGATCAAGATAATTATGAGGGCCTAAATAGAATTAATCCTAATGAGCTTAATGGGGTAGATCTTAACCAAGTAAAAGCCTTATCTAATTTTCATCAAGCACTTTGTCAATATCCTAAAGATGTGGGTAGAATTATCTAATTGACCCTACAATATAATGTCATACAATAAGTTAAGATTACTACATCTCATGCACTACAATAAGATCCATTTATCATTATCAACTATTACTTTTCAGCTAATACTTACACATCATGTGTCTAGACCTTGTTGGTAATATTTTATGTCATGATTTTTTGATTATCTATTTTACTTTCCCAAATGAATATGACATAAAACTTGTAAAATTGGATAAATCATGAGTTAAATCATTATTTTACTCTATGTTTAATAGGGGTATCTCCCTTATATGGTGGGCGATTTTGGGTTTCTTTGGTATTTTTAACTAGAAAGTATGAAAAGATATCAAAAATGGGAGAAAGGATAATACTATGAATAGAGGGAGAGAAATAGAAGACATGGAAGGGAAAATTGGAAACCATCAATGAAATAAACATGAATCCCACCAGATGACCTATATTTAATGGAATAACTTGAATGGTTCAACAATAAAAACCTATATCCTCACAAAGAAAGGGAAGAAAGACATACTTCAAATAGATGAATAAATTACATCACCAAAGGGGTTTCAAGACATAAAGTTGTACATAAATCCTTTGTATTTATAGATATAAATTAACCCACGATCTCATTTATTACTTTTAAATAGGGTTTTGTTTGACATCAAATTATCCTAGTTTGGAATCTACCTTTCATCATTATAATGAGAACACAAGGCAAATGATATGAATGGTTAACTAAAAGCTCAAAGTCTTATCTCAAACTAGGTTACATGTATACAACACAAAGTTTATTATTTATAATTTTCAACACAATTTTTTCAAATCCAAAAAATTTTCACATAATCAAGAAAGTATAGATTTTAATGGATTTCTTTATTTATAAACTGCAATACAAATTTTACAAATAATAAGTAATCAAAGCACTACCTTACTTTACATTCCATAGTTTTTGAATATTTGAGACTTCATCTCATATATTTTTTAGACATACATTGAATGATGTCTCTTTATTACCTTCTAGATCCTATTAGTCATTTTGGCCCAATATACATTGCACGAGATCACTTGGCAACCTTCAAGGCATAATCAAACTTTTTGGCCTAATTAGAACTACATGAAATCAATTTTGCTCCATAGACCTAATCAAAAGAAAAATTATTTGAACAGTCTTTACCTAATCAAAGAAATAAGCCCAATAAACATTGCATGGTATTTTTTATTTCTTATAAGACTTAATTAGAATTTTTGGCTTGAGCAACATTAAATTGAAAATATTTGACCCATATAGACCTAATCAGGGGAAAAGACCTGATATACATTGCATTTATTTAGTGAAGAAACCTTTTCAATCAAAACCTCTAAAATTTTTAATTGGGTCTAATAAGTTACAAAATTTTACAAGTGTTCAAAATGAAACTTGACCTTTTCAGATTGATGAATATGATAGTTCTAGAATTGAAGGATTTTAGAGCTTTAATGTTTTTAGGTGACAATTTCCTTATCCATTAGGCAATTGATTCGACATCTTAATTTTAATTTTTTTTATTATTCCTATCTTTGAAATACCTCCAATCGCCTATAACGAGTGCAATTGGAGGTGTTATCATGAAATTTAAAATTCCATGAGAATAATTGGTCCTAAATGTGGGACCACATTCCTTAGTAGAATGTAGGAGAATTATATAATATTTGGTGACTAATGCCTTCAATATATCTTATGGATTCCTACATGTAGAATATACTTGCATTTTTATATTAGACCAACTAACAACTAATTTTCCTATCTCAATTGCATGATAAATGAACACACATTGTCAGTCCATATCACTTGTTTATAATACTTAGCATGTTTGCCTAGTTTACTTGATGATATGTATAAGAATATTGGCATGTCAGTCTCGATGTCTGAGAAACAAACATTTATATCACCATTTTCATATTTATGACTACAAATTCCATCATTTGAATACAACATCAAATATCCTAGCTTGGAGACTCACTTGGCTTAAATGCTTCAAGGCCTTTTTTGTATTGCATTCCATAAATTGAAGAACACTTGCATTATAAAACTGACATAGGATATAATGTGTCTTATTAATTTGAGCTCAAAATAAGTATTCAAATAAATAAAACTATGAACATGGAACCATCAAACAATGATTTTATATCTCCCAAAAATGCAATCCAAAACTGATTACAGATACAACTTCACATCTCACAAAGTATGATCTCAAAACCTAAATCGTATAGTTAATTTCCCCGAATCTCCCTGAACTTCAAGAAAATTTGGTTTTCTTGGGACAAAGATGTGTTTGAAGAGTTATAAATATAATTGAATCTCAATCTAAAGGCTTGAGAAATGTAGAAAAAACTAGGAATTACCTTCTCTAACCATGAATATGAAGCAATTAAAATGATCCAAAGTAACTCATACTTGCATAATAGCCAATCCTATAAAAGCATATTTTGAATGTAAAACTCCATAACATTTATAAAAGGAAGGATATAATGAGTTATTTTTTCATTTGAAAAACATCAAACTCATTCGTGCATCCAATGTATGTGTAGAAGATAGACTTATTGGTTGCTCTTTTAGCATATTGCTATAAATATGAGTTTTCTAGCCAAGAACATAACCACAAACAAGAGACACATGAGAAAGAGGAAAGACACAAAAATAGGTTGTTAAATTTATTGAAAATGATGTGCACACATTAAACAAAAAAATAAAAAGGAAAACAAGCTAGAATGGGAAAACATAACTAGTTATAAGGAGTAGGGAAGAATAAAAAGGACTACACAAAACCATTAACTAGCTGGGAGAATCACCTACTTTTTCAGAACAATGGATTTGACTCACGAGGCTTGAATATGTTCAAAAAAAGTGACCAAGTGTAAATAGGATGAACTTATAATTACCATGCATATTGAGATGATCATGAATGAATGGATAAACAATGTCTTCATTTTTTGAAATAGTATCACTACAAATTATCCATTCTTCTATGAGCATTCCTAATTAGTATTAAACCTCTTCAACATCTTCTTAAATGACTTTCAATGCATTTATGTTAAATATAATGCCCATATCAGAGATAAATGTGTCACATATCTCTTCTTGATCTAGAATAATAATAGGAATATCTTCTAGAATGGATTGAGTGAAAGTATCTTTTAATAAAATGCAACCCATATTGGAGATAAACTCATCATTGAATGAATCATTTTCATCAATTTCCTTTGCCTTGATAGTTTCCATTTCACTTGAAATGAATATTGGGCACCATTCCTATCATGTCATCTTCACATATTATTTGATTTCAACCTTGGTAAGACTATGATCTTAAAAATGTGTAAGCTTTATTGCTTTGGATTTAGATCCTCTAGAGAAATATTCTGTAGTGGAATATGAAAAGGAAGCATTAATAAAATATTCTCTTTTGACTGTTGAGTCTTCCATTATAATATAATAAGGATATTTATCTTTACAATAAATTAATTCAATGCTATCCTCTCCTTAAAAAATCAAAACACCACCTTTTGCATTATTATCCTTTTCTATTTTTGGTTCAATCAAGTATCCCTCAAATAATTCATTTTTTCCTAGGACTATGAAGTTTAAAAAATCTTATAGAACATGCAAAGACTTTTATTCTTTGCCGAGGGAGAAGTTAAATTCTTCATTTTTGGGGGATCAAGATTGTGAAAATGAAATAATCATATAGAGAGGGGAACATCCCTCCTTCTTTATTAAAGTTTTGACATGTTTGATTAGGGATTTATTTTCTAAATATTTGTTATGAATGTTGAGGGTTCCTCATTATATCAGGTTCCATTGATTCTCCATCACTTAAGGTATTTTTAGCATGTGTTTAAGTTATTTTCTTCAACATCCCAGATAGGAACATGTCATCTTCAGTTTCAATAGCTTCTTGTTGTGCAGTTTCTATGTCATTTACTTTATTCCTCATCAAGATAAATCTAATTTCCACATGTAGAGAACCAATGAATATAAAAATTTGATTGTTGGTACTCTGTTGATCAGCCATAAGAATTAATCTCAACAATTTTTTAAAGCATGCTACAAACTTTTTAATATGTGCTTCTTCTTTCTTTTTGATTTAGAATAAATTTGCTAACAATGCACACACATTCACTGATGGTTTGAATCTAGTCAAGAACTTATTTTTTAAAGGAGACCCAATTCAAAATGCATCCATATTCTAAGTTCTATAACCATTCAATAGCAAGTCCATTGAGAGTTTCAACAAAAAACTCTCACAGAGTCATCTTCTTGTGTAACTCCCAAGATATCGTAGGTACAATGAAATCAAAAATATGATCATCTACATCTTGAGAATATTCTCTATAAAATTTTATAAATATCTTCCTTGATCTTTAAGGTAATTCATTGTATTGGACCAAAGCCAATAGATCAAAACATGTTCCCCATGGAAGAGGGAGAACATTGGGGTTCAAGTGAACCAATGCCATTTCTTCAATTATAAATATGTAGGAACTAGGTACTTTGTTTAAAAAGAGTTTCCAACCTCCATTTCATAGGAGGTTAATTGAAATGAATAAAAATCAAATGTATAAGTTACTTCAATCCCAAGCATAGTCTCTAAAAAATGTTGGCAAGATTTTATGTCATTATACTTTTTGGATTACTTCTCTGACTCGCACTACTGGGTACAACATAAAACTTATAACATTGGAGAAATAATGAGTTAAAGAGTGATTTTCCTCTATGTTTAAGAGAGGAATCTCCCTCGTATGATGGGGGTATTTTGGGTTTTTTGATAGTTTTAATTAGAAAGTATGAAAAGGTAGTAAAAATGGAAAAAGGGAGAAACTAGGAATAGATAGAGATAGAAGATACATAAGGGAAAATGGGAAACCTTCAATAGAATAAACACATAAAACCACTTACATGACCTAAATTTGATGAAATAGCTCAGACAATTCAATAATGGAAACTTGAATCCTCAGAAATGAAAGAAAGACATACTTCAAATGGATGAATAAAGTACATCACCAAAGAAGTTTTAAGACACAATGTTCTACGGAACCCCTCTGTGTTTCTAGTTGGAAATGAACATAAAGTATTGTTTCCTTCTTTAAAATAGGGTTTCATTTGACATCAAATAGTCTTGGTTTGAAATCTTCCTTTTAACATTGTAAATGAAAACATAAGGCAAACAATATGATTGATTACTTGAAATCTCAAAATCTTATCTCAAACTAATTTACGAATATATAACACAAAATCTATTCTTTCAAATTTTAAAAATAAAATTTACAAAACCATAAATTTTACACATAATCAAAAAATTACAAATTTTATTAAATTTATTTATTTAAGAAATAACCAAAACCCGCAAAGCAATCCATTTATCTTAAACTTTTGTTAGCATTGTAGTCATAAAACTCAATGAAGATGAATAACTTATATAAGGATACAACATCTCTTTCTCCTACGCTAAGAGGAAGAAAATTTGAAACCTTATACAATGACAATCTTGTCTTTTTATAGTGTTTGCCTATGTACAAATAATTAGATAACTACTTTTGAGTCATCTTTTTCTTTACTTAACCTAAACCATCTTAAATCGACACTTTGAGTTTTGAGTTTTCTCTAACAATGACAATCTTATCTTTTTATAGTGTTTGCCCATGTACAAGTAATTACATAACTACTTTTGAGTCATCTTTTCCTTTACTTAACCTTAAACCATCTTGAATCGACACTTTGAATTTTGAGTTTTCTCTAACCATGACCCAACTTAAACCACATCAACTCTGCTTTTTCCAAAGCATCAATCAGATTTTGAAGTGTAGCGGTGGGATCCAATCTTATCAATCCAACATTCTCTATTTCATCGGTGGCGGGGGTTTTGTCCTCTTTCTTTCTGTCTTTTCTTCCCGGTTTGATAGATAAATCGAACTGTTTAAGTTTTGTTGAGATGAAACAAAAAATGACCTTTGAGTCTCATGTATTGCGTGAGATGTGAAATAATAGAATTAATCATGCATGCAGTATAAAATGATATAGAAATAAAAAAGGTACGTATATTATTACACTTGTTCATCGTTTATTCATTTTAAGAAATCGATTCATTGACACGTTCAGATATATGTAATTGATATAAACACATGGATTTCGTGACACTGATGTGGCAACAGGACTCTTATGTGCATTGAAATTCCCACATAATAAGGCCTCGACAAAGGTAGGAATTTAAAACTTTTTTATGTACGTCTAACTTAAAATTGATAATCGGAGTATTTATGTTTGACATTTTATACATTAAATGATGAGTGATAATAATTTTATAATTATGGTGGAGGTGATGATGGAAAAATAGGTTGTGTGCTCTTTCATACGATGTGTCAACAAGTTTTTTGGGGGAGATGTGTTATTTTATCGTGAGCTTCAATAATGGTGAAGTGTTGGGGAAGGGCAAGGCTATACAAAACATTCAAGTGGCGAAAGATTTTAAAGTGAGTTAAGCGATGATGGTGATGTGAAATGACAAGGATTTCAACGAATATTGTAAGAGTACCACAAGGCCGATATCATACAGTAAACCTAGATTCAACACAGTTGTTGGGTTAACATGAATTGCCAAGGGGTCAGAAACCTCTAGGGTGCTATTTGATTAGCCATTTTCTATTATCAATATTGGATGAGGATGTCATTATAAGAAATTTAATTGTGGCTAGGCTCCACATCTAACATGCAGCTTGAATCATCATTGTAATGCCGTTCACATGGGGACAAGACTTAAAGTATATCTTGTAACTTCCATTCATCCATACTTCCAGTATATTGACACAGAGAAATTAAATCAAGCATAAGAACATACAAAAACACTATACTCGAACCCTTGAAAGAAAAGACAACAACAACTAGAACATGTGTTCCTAAGCATCTTATT
This sequence comes from Torreya grandis, assembly GCA_037957365.1. NCBI lineage: Eukaryota > Viridiplantae > Streptophyta > Pinopsida > Cupressales > Taxaceae > Torreya > Torreya grandis. The sequence goes on along the minus strand of JARHVA010003681.1, from coordinate 1,594,864 downwards.
TATTCCTATTGGCAAAAAAACATAAAATATAAGGGATCATTGGTCAAAAAAAGATGTTTTGGAAAGATAATTAAAATCAAAATCATAGTATTGTTGTTCAACTCTTCGTGCACAAAAGATGAGACCAGGTCAATATACATGGGTTTCGAGTGAGGTACTACTTCCAATTTACACTCTTTCACTTTTAAAAACACACTTTACTAAAAACTAAAATTATATCCCTTTCAGTGTAACTTACACTCTTTGATATCTCAATTTCAACCTCCAAAATAGGTCTAATAAAATATCTAAAATTGTTAGTGTTTATGGTCTTGTCGATAGTTTTGCATAGCCTCTTTTTTTCAAATAAAGAGAAGTTAACATTATTATTACAAATACAATGGTTGTTATTGGTGTTACTAAGAATATAAATGAAAAAACCTTAGTAATGTCTATATTAATATATATTTTTATATGGCATCCTACATCAGTTGATAAGATTATATAGTTTTCTTTCATTGAAGAAGCCTTTTCCATTGTTCATCTAATTAGTTTTAGGTCATTTAATTAGGTTTTGAATAGTTAAAGCAATCAAAATTTTCATCTAATTAGTTTTGAGCTCATCTAAATAGACTCCTAGGGCATTTTATATGTTTTGAAAGGATTCACTTGATATCTAGCCCTTGTTTTTATTGAGATGACACATGTTTCAATAATATATCAGGTAGTTGAAAAAATTTAGTGGAAGCTACATTTTGTATTGACAAATGTGACATATCACTAAAAATTTTACGTGTAATTTGAACACACTATCATTCATATATATATATATATATATATATATATATATATATATATATATATATATATATATATATATATATATACACACACACACACATATATACACACATATATATATACATATATACACATATATATACACACACATATATATATACATATATACACACATATATATACATATATATATACATATATACATATATATACATATATATATATATATATACATATACATATATATAAACATATACATATACATACATATATATATATATATATACATATACATATACATATACATACATATATATATATATATATATATATATATATATATATATATATATAATTTACACATAATATTATACTATTATATAAATAAAAAATAATATAACATAATAATAATGTTTTATATTATTTTATTCTTAAATTATTATTATATATATATATATATATATATATATATATATATATATATATATATATATATATATTATTCGATATTATTATATTAAATATAATATAAAATATCAGTTATATAACATTATATATCATATATAATATAGCAATAATGGAGAGAGTATGTAAATACTCCATTAGAGATTTGAACCCAAGTCCAATCGACTACCTAAAACTGGTAGCACTTATGGCCCTATTGGCAATTTTTCCCCTCCATTCACTGAAAAAGAGAAATGAGAACTATTGTGATCAATACAATGGGTGTTGTTAGTGTTACTAAGAAATAAAATGGAAAAAAATAGGAAATATCTATATCTATATCTATTTGTATATGGAATCCTACCTCGATGGTTTAGATCTTTAAGTTTTATTTAATTGGTTTTATATAGTGAAAGCAAATAAATGTGACATGTCACTGAACTTTGAACATTTATCTATGCAAGCTTCTTCAAGTTTATCATGTGAAATACCCTATCATTTCCCCTCACCATCACTTCTCAACCCACCTTTGAATATTTCTTTACTTTCATGTTCTTTATGACCTTGCCCAATTGCATCAGTTTGTCATTACTCGCTCACCATGAAACATGATGTCTCCTCCTCATATATCTCATTTCCATGCCATATGATGTAACACACCACTTCTTTTCCCATCATCAATGCTACTATAAATATCATATTATTATTCCTTAATGTTTTGTGTCAAAAAGATGAGATGAATTCAGCGGTTAAGGGTTTCATGTGTGGTATGACTGTTGATTTACACCCCCTCGCTTTAAAAAATCCCTCTTTACCAAAATAAAACATTACAAATTAGCCCATCCAAATCACTAAGTGATTCCATGACTACAAATTTTCTTCTAAGAGGTTTTTAAAATTTGAGATTTTCTTCCTTCACTTTTTCTTCCTTTTATCAAAGAAACTTAGGAACACCAGACCCATACCATATCACCCTTCACGATATGATCACCATATTGAAAATAAGAAACCAAAAAGAGTATGACTACATGGATTTTGATCCCTCTTCAAAGTATTGAAATGTCTTCATTTGTATAATACAATTTTTTTTTTGTATTCTATGGCTTGTTCATTTTATAAATGTTTATATTTGCTGGTAATTCAACTCATTGACTTTGTTCAAGAGCATCCAAGTATTCAGTTGTCTAGACCAAGTGTGATGTATAGAAAAAACAATCTTCATATTCAAGAACCTCCTATTTTAGAACAGATGACATGATCAAATTTACAGCTTCCATTCTTTCAACTTATCAGAGAAGTTAGAAAAGACAATTTACATTTAAGTGGTACTATAATTACTATTGATAAGAAGAGCACTACCACAAGAAAAGAATGGGTTTATTTTAATGGGGTTGTAGATGTTATGAAAAATACTTTATAAGTTTTCATGAATGAATATTTAAAGTAAATATTTCTAGATTCACCATGTTAAAAGTAGTAAAATACAATGTTTTGGGCATTTTATGTGTACCCATCTTCAAGGACAAGATCAAATATGAATGTTATAAAAAAACTTGAACATTCAAGCATTTAGATATTTTGCCCCATTTTTTTTTAATTGAATAATACTGTCAAATTATACATATTATGTTGCCTATAATAATTCTTGTAAATCATGACATCAATATCAATTAGCATATGTGAACACCCACATAGAGAGCCAAACCTAAAACATAATGGCTTTATTCTAATTGAGTGTAATCAATTTTTTAGGCATATTATGAAAAGAGATGAAACAAATTTCCCCCTTCCATCAAAATGAGATTAGTAAGATTGTTTAATCAATTGCTTGGTTTAATTGTCAGGAATCTAGAACAACAAACATGCTCTGATGCCACTCGTTAGGATCTTGCTCCTCAGAAAGAGCACAGTATGATTACCAAATATAAGCAATTGAATATGCGGAAATAACCAAAAACACAAGTAACTAGAATTCACCAATAGCACAGAATATGAGAGACAATACACTATCTTGTATTAACACTATACAGAAAAGAATACATCAAAGAGCCGCCACACTCTTTCAACTTACAGAGATTCGCCACACCTCAAGTGTATAGTAATTCTTCTCACACACTCTCCTACACAAAAAACGGTCCCAACAACCAACTCACACACAGAATTGGTGTTCACCTCACCAACCAGTCAGTAATAACCCTGCTGGTACACCAAGCACTCTATAGCACTTCAAGCTGATCTCTCATGAACCTGCAACCTGCAATTCAAAGACCAAACTTACATGTAGATCCCCAATGAGCTTGCAACAACCTGCAACTCACAGATCTTACAACTAGAAGGAACTCTTCCTTTCTATCTCATGCCTTAAACAATACATGCCAATGGGTCTATAAATAGATCCCTAACTCAAACACTAACTTAGACTCTTAATTTAGACAATTATCCTCACAACCCAAGACTCTTGCTGGTCTTAACATGCAAACTCATCGTTCACTTAACTAATTGTCCGTGAAATGAACACTTCGGGAACACACAGGCGACCGACGCCGGTCCCTGCTAGTCTGGTTCTGCCGACGTCGGCCGACTTCCTGCCGTCGCCGGTTGCCTTCTACACTGGACTCTGCCAACGTCGGTCCTGCTGCCGACGCCGGTTCCTGTAGAACTCAGCAACCATCTGTTCCTCAGTTTGCAAAGGTTGAAGCTTTTAGCTCCACAACCTAACAATCTCCCACTTGGAGATAAACAGCTTCAACCTGTACCTGTACCTATACACCGTCTAGTTTGTTCCTTGGCTTTGTATCCCTCCTAAAGATCACTCTTGAAGACCAACCACCACAAAATCCATGGTGCAAAATCTGTCATCCAAATTACCTGCCACATCCGCATCTACAACCATGTAGATAAAGAACTTGACCCTGCATAGCATGTGCACCTGCTGCTGGTCCCACTGAACTGCCCTTCAGTATTACTCTCCCGGATTGACTCCAAACTTGTGACAACTCCCACTGCTTGGGAAAACTCAGGTTTAGTACATGCCATGCACTCAACCTCATTATGTGAATCAAGACACCTGTTCTATGAACTGTCTAACCATCGGCGTGCTAACCGGCTTCACACAATCATCCTGAAACAAAGTCAACAAGACCTCCATGTCTCTAGAACACATTCATGCCAAAGAATCTTGCTGCTCCCAGATTCTCCATGACATACACCTGAACTAACTTTACCTTTAGTTCAGCAATACCTGTATATGTAACCCTGCAACAAGCACATCATACAGAAAATAGGATAATGTAGCTAATATTATCCAACCTGGTAAAGAGAAACACAATGATCAAACCTCCATTGCCCTGCAGCTGAAACAAGATCATATACCCTGATCTTCCATCTTACGTATCCATTTCCGCTCTTCTTCATCCTCAACATCCATTCGTCTCTCAGTGCTTACTTCCAGCTGGCAACACTACCCAAAACACCTGTTTGGTTCTCCTCCAAGGAATCACATCCTCATTCATGCCAAGCTCCCACTGTTTCCTGGATCTACCTGTTTTGCTTCTTCAATAACTTCCTGGTCCTATGCCATAAGTGAGCAACAAGTAGTGTAAAGAAGGGAAATGATGAATTTAAGAACTTACTTACACCTTCAGTCCTCCATATGGGCGCTTGAGACTCCATGACAACTAGCTGTCCACCCAAAATTCGTCTCAGTAACTGATGCCGGTCACATCTCAGTCTACAGCCGACCGATGTCGATTCCCTGCGACTGCCTTCCTGCCGACGTTGGTTTTCCCTGGCCGACGTCGGTCTCTTTTGTCTGCCCTGAGTCACCGACGTTGGGCTGCACATAGCCGACGTCGGTCCCTATCTGGACACCGACGCCGGTTTTCCTGCTGACGTCGGTCTCTGTGTTTTTCTTGTGAGACCTGACTTTTTCCCGCGAGCTCTTTTTGGATCAAACCCTTGTCCAAATTACCCTTGCTCTGCTCAGAATTCCTCTGCACCTTATGCTGAACTCTGTCCGTCACTTTCTCCTTGAAAACCAAGGCTTTCCCGTTCTTGTCACTAACATCGGATTCCTCAAGAAACCTTACCTTCTTCTTCTGCATACAGAAACCACGATCCATGCCTTCCAAATCCGAAAGCATATTCTTTGACTCAAGAACCAGCATCTCCTTCTTATCTATGTGACCAAGCCTATCAAGCCACATCTCTAAATTTACAGCTGAAGTAGATAACCCAGAAAGAGAATCAGTAAAACAAGTAGATAGATAAAGCGTACCTACTTTCTTACCTCTAGCTACAACAAGTGTACCCTTGGTAACCTTCCAAGAGTCCGCTGTGAGAGTTACTGTGCAACCCTCTTCACCCAAACTTCTAACAGAAATCAGATTCCGCTTCAGAACTGGGACATGCATGACCTCTTTTAACACCCATGTGTCACCTGTCTACAATTTCAGCTTCACTTTGCCTTTGCCAACAATCTGACAAGACTTACCATCCCCTACACAAATTTCTCCAAAGTCTCCCTGGACATACTCATGAAAAAATTCCCTATGTGGGGATGCATGAAAAGAGGCACCTGAATCTAATACCCAAGATTCTACTTTATCCAAAGAACATACCAGAGCATCCTGTGCAACGTAACCCGCAACATCTGCTTCTTCTCCATGTTCTTCATGATGATATTCACCCGATCTGCAATCTCTCTTTAAGTGCCCTTGCTTTCCACATTTCCAGTAGGTTATTCTGCCATACCTGGACTTGGATCTTTTGCCTATCTTCGACCTTGATCTCCCACGCTCTGTCCTCTCTCTTGGCCTTCCTCTTCCTTCAACACTCAAAGCATCTCCAGATGATTCACCTGTGCTTTTCCTGCGTATCTCTTCATTCAAGATCACACTCACAACATCATCCACTTTTAAGACTTTTGAAGGAGACACAGTATTAGAAACTGCCATTACCAAACCTTCCCAACTTTCAGGTAATGAACACAAGATTAAGAGAGCTCTAAGTTCATCATCAAATACAATATTCACTGAACTTAACTGGTTTACCAAACCATGGAAATCACTAAGATGGCTATGAACTGATCCACCTTCCAACATTTGCAAATTAAATAAACGCTTCATAAGAAATACCTTATTTGAAGCCGAGGGTTTTTCATACAAATTTGCCAAAGATTTCATCAACTCCACCGTTGTCTTACACTGTGATAAGCTGGAAATCACAGATGAATCAAGACTCAATCTAACAGATCCCAGAGCCTTCCGATCAAGAACCTCCCATTCTTCATCTTTCATATCCAAGGGTTTGCTAGCAACCCCACCCAACGGTAAGTACAAATCTTTCTGATACAGATAGTCCTCAATCTGCATCCTCCATAATTGGTAGTTCTTGCCATTAAACTTTTCCATTCGTAGTTGACTGTTTTCTGCCATTGCTCAACTCCCACTCAAACAGAAGCCCTGTGAGTAACCTGTAATCAAAACACACTACCCAGATCTACACCAATCTGTTAGTATCCCAACCAAAAGCTCGGATACCACTTGTTAGGAATCTAGAACAACAAACATGCTCTGATGCCACTCGTTAGGATCTTGCTCCTCAAAAAGAGCACAGTATGATTACCAAATATAAGCAATTGAATATGCGAAAATAACTAGAAACACAAGTAACTAGAATTCACCAATAGCACAGAATATGAGAGACAATACACTATCTTGTATTAACACTATACAGAAAAGAATACATCAAAGAGCCGCCACACTCTTTCACCTTACAGAGATTCGCCACACCTCAAGTGTATAGTAATTCTTCTCACACACTCTCCTACACAAAAAATGGTCCCAACAACCAACTCACACATAGAATTGGTGTTCACCTCACCAACCAGTCAGTAATAACCCTGCCGGTACACCAAGCACTCTATAACACTTCAAGCTGATCTCTCATGAACCTGCAACTTGCAATTCAAAGACCAAACTTACATGTAGATCCCCAATGAGCTTGCAACAACCTGCAACTCACAGATCTTACAACTAGAAGGAACTCTTCCTTTCTATCTCATGCCTTAAACAATACATGCCAATGGGTCTATAAATAGATCCCTAACTCAAACACTAACTTAGACTCTTAATTTAGACAATTATCCTCGCAGCCCAAGACTCTTGCTGGTCTTAACATGCAAACTCATCGTTCACTTAACTAACTGTCCGTGAAACGAACACTTCGGGAACACACAGGCGACCGACGCCGGTCCCTGCTAGTCTGGTTCTGCCGACGTCGGCCGACTTCCTGCCGTCGCCGGTTGCCTTCTGCACTGGACTCTGTCGACGTCGGTCCTGCTGTCGATGCCAGTTCCTGTAGAACTCAGCAACCATCTGTTCCTCAGTTTGCAAAGGTTGAATCTTTTAGCTCCACAACCTAACATTAATGTTATAGTTATTGAATTATTTTATATGGTTTTAATTTTTTCCATATGAAATACCCAAAAAAATTTAAAAAGAGTTGTTTGAAATAATTAGGTCTTTTTTTGTAATACTGCTCATATATATTCTTGATTTAATAAATTAATTAATCACATTGCAAAAGGGTGTGTAGATTTCAAGGTGGAAACATCTTTGATTGTTTTTTTCTATTGTTAAGGGTCAAAAAGTTTATCATGAGTGCTTAATTGATTATGACAGAGCCCCACATCTGATGAGTGGCTTTAATCTATATTACAGTGTTATTTGTGTGTAAGATATTGAGGTACCAGAGTTTATCTTGTAGCTTATGTTTTTTCATGCTATTAATTTATTAACATCTAAATTAATTAACTTGGGATTAACAACATAAAAACACCAAACTTAGACCTATAGAATAAAGGACAAGGCAATAAAGAACATGCAATTGGTGAAAGATTTCAACATGTGATGGGTAGTGTTAATGAATGTATATGATGCTATGAATTTATTAACATCTATAGTAATTAAATCATGATTAACAACATAAAAACACCAAACTTAGACCTATGGAATAAAGGACAAGGTTACAAAGAACATGCAATTGGTGAAAGATTTCAACATGTGTTGGGCAGTGTTAGTGAGTGGATATGACAGGTATTTTAGGGGATGTCATATACCAAGGGGCATATTATACACCAAATCCAGATTCAAGGTTGCGGTTAGATTTGTATTCCCTACATCACTCATTTCAAAATAGTTTGTAGCTTATAGGGTGATGACATCTTTGATTTGTCATTTTATATTATTAAGGGTGAATGGGAATTTCATGAGAGCTAATTTGATTAAAGTAAAGATGCAATATCATTAATGTGGGGACAAGACATTGAGGTCCTAAGGTCTATCTTTTTAATTTCATTTGTCTATATTCCCAATTAATTGATACTTGAAAAACAAAAATTGATATTCCTTCCAGTGTTCCTTGCACCATTGGGGCAACTCCTAGTAAGTACAAACTATATCGACATGAATTATAAACTTGGTATTGAAAGACCTTTCTGACAATGGTCTTTGGATTTGGATTTGGATTGTCTTGCATACATAACACACTCCACTTATTGTTTGTTGATTTCACAACATTCACAATATATTCACCTAATGTTTGTATTGGCTATGATTTAATTAACACCTTAATCTTCCTTCCTCACACACTCTTATCACAACACACAAATGCCTTTGACACTTATATTTTTTTCATTTCAATAGATCATATCTCAATTTTATTGGGTTCAGATTCACTTTCCATTTATATTTATCTCACTTTTCTAAGTTTGCTTGAGCAAATAAAGTGAAGCCATAAATTTCTTTTTCATTCCTCTTATTTTGAACATGAGCTTTGTTCATTTGGTGAAAAAGTGTGAAAGCTTTCCACATAGTCTTTATCACGTTAAAAAATCTTTAATTAATTTTCAACTCATACAGACTTCATCTCCACATACATTTAATGATGTCCCTTTGTTACCTTCTAGACCTTATTAGTCATTTTGGCTTGATATACATTGGACGAAATCATTTACAAACCTTCAAGACTTAACCAAACTTTTTGGCTCAATTAACACTACGTGAAATCACTTTTCCTCCAAACACATAATCAAAGGAAAAAAATATTGATAAACACTATAGTAAAATTATTTAACTATCTTGACCTAATCAAATAAATAAGTATGATGAACACTGCAAGTTATTTCTAATTGCTTACAATACTTAATCAAAAAATTTGGTTTGATTACCACTGAATTGAAAACATTTGTCCCACATATACCTAATCAAGCAAAAATACCAAATATACATTGCATTTATTGTAAACTTTTTCAATCAAAAACTTTGAAATTTTTGATGGGGTATAAGACATTTCAAATTTTACAAGTGTTCAAAATGAACTTTGAAGCGTAATGAACATGACAGTGTTATAATTGAAGAATTTTGGAGCTTCATTTTTTTTAGGTGACAATTGCCTTGTCCATTGGGAAATGTACTTGACATCTTTATTCTAAATTTTTTTTATTATCCATCTTTGAAATAACTTCAACCCCATGTTAGAAGTGCAATTGGAGGTGGTGTTGTGAAATGTAAAATTTCATCACAACATACCTCTACTAGCAATATTATCCTTACCCCTACACCTCTAATGATCTATGTTACATCCACCCAAATTTTGGGGCTAAATCATTAACGCCAATAGATTTTGATACATATTATTATGTAGCAAATCTTTACCCCTTTCATGATGAATATGTATGGTCCATTACCAACCTTGCCTACTACATGTTCCCTTGATCATATTTTTACAACTCAACATGCCAAGGTGTTTTAGTTAGATCACAGTGCATCGAGAGCTATTCATTCCATGAATTCACATGCTTTTCTCCATAACCCATTAGCCCCTAAGATAGTATCCTATACTTTACCAATAGGATTTGTATCTCCCATGTTCCCATTATATGAAGGTAAAGGTGATCCCAATAAATAGCTTAGATCATTCAACCTAGCATGTTTGGACTATGTATACCATAATAAACTATTAACCAAATTATTTCTAAGAAATATTAAGGACTATGTATTGTGATGGTTATATGATCTCCCTCTATAATCTATAAGATAATTCAAACCCTTGGCCAACCAATTCCTAGTTTATTTTTTCATCAACATTAGTGAGAATATATCTTATGCATAAATTACTAAGCTCAACCAAGGGTATAATGAATCAATTAGTGATTATGTACATTAGTATAAGACTATGCTATCTAAGATGACCAATTTTAGAGATGAAAATAATTTAAAATATATATTCAAACATATTTTCTAAACCACTCCATGAGTCAACTATATTTAATAAATTCAAATCATTTTATGAGCTATGTGATACAATGAGGAACAACTAAGTCAATTTATAATCTTTTAAAAACTCAAATAGACATCTACTCCTACAACTACTTCAATAACAAAGTTTCAAAGAAAATGAAGTTATAAAGTCAAAACAAATGGTAACAAGAATGAGTTATATATTATAGTTGATGTAATGTCATAACCTATAAATTAGTTACAACTGACAACCCCACCAAAGAGGTAGTTTTGATGACTACCATCCCCTCCTCATGTACTACTAAAAATCTACTTGAGTTTAACCTTATCACAATCCTTCCTTAACAAGAGCTTGATCCACATAGACCTAGCCCAAATAATTATGACAACAATGCATATTGTGATATCATCAAATTATGGGACATTTAATAAATAGATTCTTCAAACTGAGACATAAGATGAAGATCTTATAGATGATAAAATTATCAATTTGGAAACCCCTATAGAGGAATTTATATTTTAGTACAATGGAAATCAAAAGTTGAATCTATTTAATAATATATTTTCTAAACATGAGACAACATAAACTAAGGAGAATTTAGAGGTACATTATGCATACAACATGCATCCTCCACCTATGATAGATGCACATTCTGTTGGTGCTATTATTGGCATATTTATTAACACCTCACCATAACATCCCATGATCACATTCAATGACAATGAGATTGTTGATGATGATTCAAATTTCATGGAATATTCATACAAACCTATTTTGATGAACAACCAATTCACAATGTCATGATTAAAAATGGTTCAAGTGAGAACATTTACATAATGACACTTTTCCACTCCCTTGGGTAAACATGATAATATTTACATGATATATCAAAATAAATTAAGGGTTTATGTGGATAAAAACATAATACCTTGGGACATATATTATTATCTCTTTAGGTACCCTTTTCCATATTATCCATGTCATTCCTAAATTTAAAAAGTAACAAGGTAGTCAAAATGTTGTTAGGATGCCCTTCAATTCAAAAACTTAAAGGAATACCATCTATGGTACACTACTTCATAAAGTACATACATTATACTAGGGCAGTCATAGTTACAAGTGTATGATATGAGTGCCCTCTATAACTAGTGATGTCTCATCCTCCATCCCCACCACCACCATAATTGGTTGATACACCTATTTAGGATCATTATATATAGATGGTTGTTACACTTATTCATGATCATTATACATATATGGTTGGTAAACTATATATAAAACCAATTTAGAGGAACATAGTTGGGCCCATTAGATGGCCAACTATTCATTGTCAATCACATCATAGAGTTACTCAGATCCCATAAAGGTTTTCATCTCCTACAGTGTGTTCCACAATGAACATAAGAAACAAGATATCCTCCTAGTGTAAAATGGACACCATAGAGTCCTTGACCATCTAAAGTTTCGCATCTTACACTGAGTTCTAGTAACAATGATCATGATAGTTATGGCACATTGCATGAATTCCTATCAGATTAAGATACACCCATAGTTGATATCTCCCATCCACAATGGAATGCCCTTACATTATTTAATAAAATAACTTGTCATGATCCTCCCATTTATATGATAATTGGGTATCTTTTCCAAATCTCAAATATTCTAAAAATAAATTAAAAATATAAAAATATAAAAACATTTAAAATATTCAAAAAATATAAAATCAAAACCTAAGCATGACATGATAGCTAGATTACACTATTTACATATGTTATATATCACATATCTAGTACATGGAATATGTTTTTCATACACACATGCATTTCATGATATACGAATGTGATGTAGGTCATACAAGTTACACATAGACACATATATGTTGGATTTTCCTCTACCGAGTTCCCATGCCAATATTATGAGCATCTTATTCCACAAGTTTCATTACATATTATATTTTTTTTTATTGTTTTACCATGTTTAGCTACCTATTTTTCTTACACATATTTATATTTACTCATATCTTACACAATGATACATGGATATGTTATTATACTATGTTTTGGAATTGATACATATGGATGGTGTAGACTAGTTCCCTTGGTATATGCTCCATTGATGGTGTTACTCTCTTACATGATAAACTAATTTTTTATTGTCTATTTCATATGGCCCTTTGGCATTGTTAGTGACATGTTTATGTTCCTTGAGTGTGATCCTTGGCCTTTTTTTATGTAACATCCTTGATTTCCCCTTGTTTGTGGCATCTTTATGTCCCTTTGCATGTGGCCCTTGGTTTTTATTTTTTGTGACATCTTTAGGTCCTTGTATGTGGCCCTTCACCTTATGTGTGATACTAACACTTATGCTTATTGAGCTTGTTGACATTGAGTGGTGCCATGATTTATGTCATGCACTTTTACTATGTAGTATTATTTATTGATCCTAATACCTCGTGTTTCATTGATACACCTATGTAGACATGACATTTATATGCTTTGCATTACATATGTTAAATACATTCCTTGATTGACATATACATTATTGTGATGACATATTCTCCACATGCTCACATGATATTAAATGATGTTACATTTATAAATTATATGATATATTTAACTCTTATTTTGAGATGAATGACTTATAGGATACATCCCTCATCTCAAAACGGGGCATTAAAGCAGGCTTATCATAGAGACATGAGCCTCCATGAGTAAAACATCATATCAGAGTATAAATTTTAGATATTTAAAAATTCTCAAATATTGGATGGTTTAGATACATAACATGTATAGAAACATTAATATATATTATGGGGTCATATTCCTTACATATGCACTCAATTTACAAACACTTGATCACATATTCATATACACTTAGGTGCATATGTATGGACATATACACATAATTTTCATAAATAAGAGTTATAGGTTTTCACATACACATAAATTTGAGATAAAGGTTCTCAAATACAACATATAAATGTATAACATTTCATGTCAATTAGTATATATTAGGAAGAATGATATTGGTTCATGCATATATACATAACAACATAGTTTATAGTTGAATGGCAAATGGTTTTCATTTTGTTTCACACTTTAAAGATATGAAATTATGAGTGGGGCATGTAAATGGTTCATTCTCTTTCGATCATTAATTTTATTCTACATTGCTCAAAATTATACAATCAAAACATTCATTCATGATTAGGGCATGAACATCATTCATTCCCTTTGGATCATGCATTTTTGTTTACATGGAGCATACTTGAGTGAAACTATTAAATTGAATCTATAATCCCTTTGTAGTTATTGATTACATTTCTTTGAGAAAAACTAGCATGATAGATCTCTTTTTATTTGTATAGTTGTTTAGGTTAGTATATTACATACTTATCCTTACATTCATGAGGGTTGGGACATGTTGTCTTCCTAAGCCAAGAGCTTGAATAGTTAGACAAATTTTTCACATAGTCACCCCAACTCTCCATGTGATTTAGTAAGGAAGCACAATTTTATCTAATACTTCAACAAAGAAGCACCTTATCCAACAAGTTTCAATAAAAACATAATTTTCACCAACATGTAGGTGTATTATAACCCTTATTCTCTCAAAAATTCAAAAATTAAATTTCAAATTAAATTTTTCAATCTATGGACATTGACTACACAAGTTCATAGGTTTTGCTATTGAGTGACCTACATGATTAGAGATTTATAAAAAATATAGTGTGTGTTTTACACATGCAGGTATATTTTATCCTATTATTCTATTAATTACATTACTAAAATAAAATGTTGGCATTTTTAAATACTAAAACATGGTCTTCGGTACTTGATAATGACAAGCTTGGCACACTTCTACCATGAATGACTTGAATGCATAAACAAGACTCTAATGCACCATTCTCTCACACATGCATGTTATCTTATGATTCAATCATTCCATTATATTGTTACACACATACATAAACACCATTATTTGTTTCAAACCTACAAAATATCCTACACAAAGATCTCCAAACTCTTAGTTTAATCCACCTATACTTAGGTTGGTTCCCCTAATGTCAGTCAGTATCATTAGTCAGTCTGACCTGATTTGGTCAAAAACAACTCTCTCCCAACAATGCCTATTTTTCAAAATCAAATCTCACCTTAGGGTCAACCCATTTTCCTAGTTTTTTGGTGGTATGAAAAATTATTCAATTAGAGTAGTCACAAGCCAAGTTTTAAGTACACTAAATCCAAGTCAAAATAAGCATTTTCAAGTATCAAATCTAAATCATTAGTTGCATAAATATGGTGGAAGAGCACAATTACACAATCACACTAGGTGGGAAAACTACATGTGGCTTGATTTCCCTCTTTGGACTATTAAGTACATAAACAATGGTTATTCATCAAATTGGGGTGATTGGGGTCAGCTCAACTCATTACACTTTCTTGATTTTTGAAAGTTTCCACTCCTCACAAGCACACCTAAGGTAAGACAAAGGGGATTTATTTCTAGATATTTATTCATCATCAGTATTTAGGATCTTAAATATAGAGTCATGTGAAGGTGACTTTATAGTCATAATCCCACATTTCCACATAGCTTAATTTTGATTGGTAGGTTAGTATCATTGGGTGATACTAACCCAATCATGTAAAAATGACATTGTATAGATATAAAATTAGTTATAGAAATAAATGAACTACATGCCTATTTTACCATTATTTTCACTTCCAAAATATATTTACATTCAGACAATCACCCAATAAAGGTAATTATTCATCCCTTTGTTGTACTGATTATATTTATCATATTCCACTTGTCAAATCTTTGTAATCAATTCCAAGATTTTACATTCATATGTATGCTTAAATGTCATATATTAATATATGAATTACATTAAAATATTATATTCTATTAGGATTAGTATTTATTGCATTAATCCAAATTAAGGTAAAATGAGTAGTTGTAAATGTTATAATATAGTATTTGGTACTCAATGACAAGTTTGACATAAATTTGTCATGCATGACTTACACGCACAAATATTAACCTAACCTACCATTATCTTGCACCTAAATCCTACATTATGAGTTTAATCCTTCCATTTTTTTTGTTACACACCATCAAGAGCATCACTATCTATTTCAAACCTACTTACCATATTACACAGAGATCTCCATGCCTTCATTTTAGTCTTATAGATAGGTTAGTAACATTAGATTGGGTCAATATCATTAATCTAAATTGACTTGACCTTGATGGTATTGATCCTTTCCTACCCATGACTACTTTTTAAAACATAATATTTCTTAGCATGATAAATAACCCAATTGCAATCATATATATATATATATATATATATATATCAAGGCCTTATTTGATAGGAGACTGGGATATTATCTTGTACAAATATATACACTATTGCACATTAATAATATATGCCTTATTCTTCCTAAATTACAAATCAATCACTAGAAGTATTCATAAGCTAAGTTTGAATCATATCAAATCATAGTCAAAGCAAGCATTTTAAAGTATCAAATCTAAATCAGTAATTGCATACATAGAATTAATTATCATAATTACATAATCCCACTAATTGGTATAACTACATGTGGCTTGATTTCCCTCATTAGACTATTAAATATGTAGGTGTAGATGATATTTATGAATTATATATCA
Source organism: Torreya grandis (assembly GCA_037957365.1). Lineage (NCBI taxonomy): Eukaryota > Viridiplantae > Streptophyta > Pinopsida > Cupressales > Taxaceae > Torreya > Torreya grandis. Next base: position 1,578,658 of record JARHVA010003681.1, on the reverse strand, counting down.
CCTCAGTCTTGTACATTTGGCAAACTTGGAACTTGGATATTCCTCTCAGTTCTGGAACTTTCCCACTTTTAGAAGTATCACATTTAATCTATATTTTTCCTATTGGCCTATTTTCTAGTTTGACCAATCTTATGTTGATGACCCAAACCTTCTATCTTTTCCAAAATATTTAAAATATGTTTATATTATGCCCTTGTAAGTTTTGAGCCTGTACATGTTTTTAAACTACTAGGACATAAGCATTAATCCCAGGCCCCTACTTCAACACTAGTGTCCTACCCTGATGTAGGTGTCTAGTACCCTAAAGTCATTTAATTTTCAAATTAAAGTTATATTAATGATTGGCCTAAGTGCTTTAATCAATATATTTTCCAATATGAGTGGTATATATTCACAATCACTTATCATTCATTCCTCACCTAACATTCATATCAAAGAGAATTCATTTGAGCAAAGCTTCCCTTTTTATTCCCATTTCCATATCAATCAAGGGATTGTACATATACAGGTGTGAATTAATGAAAGAGCAAACCAAGAGCAAGATTTTCCAAGTTACAATCTAGGTCATTGTTTTATTTGTTTTTCACATATTACACCATTGTGCACACACAAGCCAACACATTAGGGGAGAATTATATCAGTCTAAGGCCCTATTTAGAATAATGATTATGTAGGTAGCACCCATTTATAGATGGGTCTTTAAGGTTAATTTGACACCATGAGCCCACTAATCTATTTTACCAAGTTCACTATGAAAATGAGGAACTAGGATTTTATCATTTCATGAGGAGAGATAGTCTATGACCCATATTTGAATGCACCAGAGTGAAGGTGAAGACAAACCTAGAATCACATAGTTAATATAGTAGTAATAATGCTAATGTACAAGGTTGATGCTAGTGTTAGCAGCTCTAGAGGCACTCAATCCAAAATTTGGTGATTATTCTAGAATCCTCTTGTAACTTGCTTCTTACCTATTCTAGATCCATAACCATTTTATAATTAGAACCACATAAGTACATTTTTTATTTATCATTTCTATATCTATCATATTTTTACTTTATATTTTAGCTTATCTCACTTTAATAAATTCAGCATATGTTGTATCTAAGTTTAGTATTTAATTGGCCTATTGTAGATATGATTATGACCCTTGTGCATTGTCATTTATATATTATTAACCTTATCTACCCAAGTAGGATCCACATCAAAATTAGGGTTAAACATTTGGTTCACCCTAATTGACCTAGGGTCTCTAATTTTCTCTCTATTTTCTGATTTCATATTACTATAATTTTTTAGTTCTAGTTTTTATTATCATGGTTTATTGTTCCTTAGCATTTATATGTCTTTCCTATCCTATTCTTATATAAATTTTTAGAACATTTAAAATGGATACAAATGAGTCACTTCCTCCTTTTAACCCTAAGGAGGGTGATAGTTAATCCCTCCAATTTAGTCCACTCTATCACTCCTTTAAGGGGTAAGGTAGGTGGTGCATATATGCATGTTCAATATGAGGTACTTAGGGTTTGTGTTTTTGAATAACTAAGAGATAATAACACTAGTATGATAAAGTTAATAAAAGAATTTAAAAAATCAAATTACACTCCTACATAATCTAAAATATGCTAGTTTTAATCATGTGTTTGCATATTAATTCTAGCAATATTATAACTAATAAGGTTTCTTATCCAAATGAAAAAGCTAAAATAGAATACATCTAGCATAAGTAATTCAAAAAGTGACAAAAAAGATACTAAAATTCCAAGTTAAATCCTAAGAGATATGCTTTGAAACAAAGTGATTCAATTACTTCCTCTACATCATATATGTTGATCCAAATACTAATGTGCATATCATAGAATGCATGGGCATCATAGAGATTATTGTTTGGATTTAAAGCATAAAATATAAAGTATCAAAGATAGTGGTGATCCTATAATCGATACATAACTCAAGAAAACCACTCACATTTTGATTACATTTCCTAAAGCATAAGTACCAAAATAAAAATTATGTATAACAAAGAATAATTCAAATAAAAAATAGTCACAAATGCCATTACCAAAGGTTCCAAATGTTTCAAATGAAATACAATTACCAAAGGAACTAATGATATTCAAACCACTAGAATGTAAACCATGTGAGATCCCTTTTTTGGTCAATACCAAGCAACAAAGGGGAATAATTCCAAATGATTATGACAGTGGTGATACTATTCCTAATACCAATATGGTAGATGAGTAGTTGACCAAACTTAGTTATGATCTGATCGATACATTACACATGATCTATTTATACCTACAAGACCTAGTACATATTGGTTGAGTCCATATCAATTTAGTATAAAACCAAATAAATATAAGCTAAAATAAAACCATATTATTTAATATGTTTATAAGGTATCAACATCTAAGGTGGATTCATAAATAAATATTAGCATACCAAAATGGTCACAACCGTAGTATGTAAAAGTTCATTATTCTTATATAGATACACAAAATGGTATATCACATATTCAAGAACAACCTAAGAGGTTACATTTATCCTATAATATTAATTTAATTAATGATTCTAATCCTAATAACATAAAATATTAGTATGATCCTCATGCTATTAATTACACAACATACAACTATAACACATATGATATAGGGCCTTTATAGAGGCATCTCCTTAATGATATCCTTGGGTTCTAGTGGCACTTTTCCTTGGACATGGTACCTAAAAACATCAAAACTCCAAAAATATTTTTATCATAAATGTATTATATTGGCTTCTTGGAATCTATGTGCTTGTTCCCTATTGATATATGGCATGTCAATTACTTCTACATACACATGTGTGTCATGCTTCTATCTAAGTGTGATACATGCATACATAGATACATGATCTATTCCTATTTTATATGTTGGGTTTTCACTCTACTCATGTCAAGTGGATATTTGGGTCATCTGCTTATTTGATCTTTATGCTCATAGGTTATACGATTCATTGATCATATTTCATTATCATGTTTGAGCTTATATGTACTTACACATGCCATCCATGATTATATATTTCATAATGTACTTGAATGCTGGCACTTGAAATTTTTTGCTAACATATTTGATCCATGGGCCACTATGATATGCTTCTACTAGTTTACACATGCATTTATCCATGATTATATATTTCATAAGGTACTTGAATGCTTGCACTTAAATTTTTTTTCTAACATATTTGATCCATGGGCTACTATGATATGATTCTACTGGTTACTTATGTTTTCCTTTTTGCACTTACTTGAATGTCTTACCTTGCTATTGTCTTGATTGTTTAGGCATTTGAACATGCTCTTATTTTATGGCCCATGTACCTTTGCTTGATTTATTTGACATTTGCATATGTAATTATTTGTTTTATGGAAATTTTAATATGTCATTTTTTATTTTGTGGACTCCTGACTAAGTTATGTCCCTTCCATTTTGAGGTATTTGAACATGCCTCATGTTTACAATCTCCTAGGACCATTATATGTTGACTTGCTTTTGAGTGATTTTATGTGTGTGATTGTTTGATTATTGATCTTGTCTTATTACTATCTATACATTTTAATGATATTTATCATCATATTAGGCCTTCATGTGATCACATTATTCTATGTGCTTCAATTATATAGTTATCTAGACATGTTCTTCTATATGGTACATGGTTCCATTCATAGACTATTTAGTTGTCTTCTCCTTTTGAGGTGAGGTAACTACAAGTTCCTATTTTCCCTCACATCAAGGAGGGCATATTAGTGGGGACATGCCATAGAGGCATGTTATCTACATTTGGTAAAATTTTCAAATTTAATGGGGAAAGACTTTGGAAGCATGTTCTCCACACTTATTTAGTATTCAACACACCCAAATTTAGTGGGGGCATGTTTTAGAAACATGTCCTCCACAGTGACACTTATTAAATTTTCATATTTCTCCATATATAGTAGGTTCATGTTATGGTATCATGCTACCCACACTTGTGTTAAATTCCAAATTGGCTAAAGAACATTGTCATATGATTCAAATATACATTTATGATAGAATTATATACATTAGTACCATTGTTATACATAATTTTAGTATGAGACATATCTAAGGTGAATATTCTATGAAATGTGTGCCTAATATTGTAAAATTCAAATTATTTTTAGATTTGACAACACTTGTATGGAATCTCATCACCCATCAGTTAGATTTTTATGGACTATGTTGAGTTAATTTATTGTAGTAGTTGGTTTGATTTTGGTATGGTTGAGGTGATTAAATCACTCAATATTTCCAAGTTTATAGGTTGGACTTGATTATATCATCTAATCTCACCAAATATATGGTAGGTGTTGACTTTTTTCACTCATTCTCACCAGGTTATAAGTATTATTAGGTTGAATGATTGAGCTAATCTCAACCATCAGGTGGTAACTCACCTTTTCTCTAAGGTTGGATGCATGTGTCTTCCAATCTCCCTTTATATATATTTATATATACACTTTATAGATTTATATATATTTTTATTAATCTCAATTTTAGAGCTTTGAATTGATATATCTTTTCAAATGAGGTTGTCAATAAGCAAGGCGATTGCATCGATACATGAGTGTATTCCTAAACCTTGATCTTTCAATTTTAATATTTTAAATGATTTCAATTTCAGATTGTGTATTGATTATATATTATAACATGCTCTTGGTTTCAATTCAGTCATTGATAAAGTACTCAAGTGGGCTCATGCAAATCCAAGGTGTGTTATACACACCTAAGTGTGCATTTTTTCTCCTTTAAATTAACAATTTCATTACTAGATTAAAGGGGGTAAATGTTGATGATATTTATAAATTATATATCACCTTAGTATTTTACACTTTAAAAACTTAGACCTTGGTTATTCCTCTCAATTTTGGACCTTTCCCACTTTTATAAGTCTTGTATCTCCTCTATATTGTGCCCCTTAGCCTAGCTCTTGGTCTAACTAGTCTTATGTTGATGACCCAGACCATCTATCTTTCCTAAGATGCTTAAAATATACATATATTATGCCCTTATAAGTTCTGAGCCTATACCTATTTTCTAACTACCAAGACACAAGCATCAATCCCAGACCCCTACTTTGATAGTAGTGTCCTACCCTGACGTAGGTGTCCAGTGCCCTAAAGTCATCTAATTTTCAAATGAAACATATCCTAATGGCCGACCTAAGTGTTTTAATGTGATATATTTCCTAATCAGAGTGGTATATATTCATAATCAGTCCTCATTTATTCCTCACCTAGAATTCATACCAAAGAGCATTTAATTAATCAAAGCTTCCCTATTTTTTTTATTTTAATATTAGGCATAGGGATTGCACATCTATAGGTATGAAATACTGAAGGAGTAACCTATGAGCTTTATCTTCCAAGTTACAAGCCAGGTCACTATTGTACTTACTTTACACATATTTCACCTTTATACAAACACAATCTAACACATTAGGGGATAACTACATTAGTCTAAGGCTCTCTTCAAATTAGTGTCTATGGAGGTAGTACCCATTGATAGAGGGGTCATTGCGGTTAGCTCAAACTATGAGCCCACTAACCCATTTTTTCCAAGGCCACTATGAAGATGAATAACTAGGGTTTTTCCATTTCATGAGGAGTGACAGTCCATGACCTAAATTTGAATGTACCATCAATGCTAATGTCCAAGGTTTATGCTAGTGTTTGCAACTCCAGAGGCACTCCATCTAGAATTTTGATACTATTCAAAAATCCTCTTCTACTATGTTTCCTGCTTGTTCTAAATCTAGAACCATGTTAGCATTAAAACCAACTAAGAACATTATTTATTTGTAATTTCCATATCTAGCATAGTTATAATTTCTACTTTTAGCATATCTCAATTTAATAAATTCATCATATGTTATATCTGAGTTAAGTATTTAATTGGCCTACTGTAGATATGATTATCACCCTTGTACATTATCATTTCTATATTCTTAACCTTATTGACCTAAGTAGGATCCACATCTAAATTATGGTTATATAGTAGGAAAAAGTTAATCATCAAACATGGGTGATTGGTTTCAACTTAACATAATATACTTTCTTAGTTTTTACAAGTTTGTAGTCCTCATAAGTATACCTAGGG